>WSYH01001101.1:45678-141393 GCA_036426205.1 Ascaphus truei
GTCACCCGATCAACTTATGGGACCTCCCCCTAATCTCAACCAGGGGGAGTGGTTTCCAATTATGCCCAGTGGGAACGGATCCAGCTGAGCGAGGAGCTGGTGAACCGGTCGTACCCTTACAGAAAATAGTTCCTGTAATCAGTGCTGCCTGTGTAGAAGAAGACAAGGAGGTTGCAAGCAAAGTGGCTGCAAGAAATTGGCCGGGGATGGCGCCAAATAAGGAGCGGTGCTCAGGGGGAAGTGGCGCGAAATCGGAGACCACGCCCCCCAGGACTGTGAAAAGTTCAGCCCCTGTGCCGGGGCATCCAATAAACTTGTGGGACCCTCCCCTAATCTCCACTAATGGGAGTGGTTTCCAGCTCTGGCAGATGCGGGTGGAGCTAGATGAAGGAGGGGTTGCCAAACCAGCCCCTGCACTTCAATCACGAGGAGCCAGCGAACAGAGCAGACCACTGCAAAGAGTGTCTCCTGTCGTTAGCATGGCCAGCAAAATTAATGACGAACCGGATATCTCTGCCCACCCCTATTCGGCTCCAGGAGGCTTCCTGGTGCTCAAGGCAGGTGGCAAAGAGACTGTGGCGTGCTTATGCATTCAGTGTCGGCTGCCGGGCGGTCCGGTCAGTACCGCGTCTCGATGCCCTCAATGCGGCATTCATTATTTGTGGGCCGTGCAACCATTTGTGTCCGGGCAGACCGTGGAGGTGGGAGCGGACACAGCCATGCTAACGGCTGAAGCCCCGCGTACGGCCTGGACAGAGCCAGTTGATCCCGGTACCTGGGGATCGCTCCTGATGATAAAAACGGAGCCTGAGGATAAAAAGACCTACCAGCGAGGTGAGGGCCAAGAACCTCCCCAACGGTCCCCTGGGGGAGTGCCACTCCCTGAATCAGAGTTCGACTCCTCGGACGAGGGGCAAGCGACCCCGACGATGGTGGTGATGTGCCTACCGGTGGACCACTACAGCGGTGCTGGGGAAGAATCAGCACTTACCTGTGTCGCGGCGGAGCGGAGTCTCGTGTCGCCGGTGCAGAAACAACCTGAGAGGCGGAGTCCCACGGCCGTGGTGACTGGCGGAGCGGACAGCGGAGGAGGAACCATCCCGAGCCGACGGAGCGGTAAGCGACATCCTTGCCCTCCCCAGGCGCCGGTGGTGGCAACGGCGGAGAGAGGCCTGGCCCAGGCATGACGGAGCGGAGAGCAGAACCATCACTTCCGGCGGCGGACGTCATTCTGGAGGAAGAGGTTCCGGTTGGGGACCCAACCCAAGATGGCGACTCGTCCCGCGAGATCGATGACCTCACTTCCGGCGGCCATAGCGGAGCCGAGGGGAAGATGGCCGCGTCCTCGCGACCGAGCAGATGTACCAGGTCGCCTGGGTCCGGGAAGAGCTGGCAGGCCCTGCGGAAGCCTTGGAGTAAGGAGGCGAGTGAACCGGAGTGCCAGTCCGATGGTACCGGGCAAGGTAGCGAGAAGTTGCGGGTCGTAGCCCCGCGTATGCCGGCAGTGTTTCCCTATGCCCCACCCCCGGCCATAGTTAAAACACCTGCCCCTGTCACTTTCTCATCTGGGTCCCAGTCTAGCCAAGGGTTGTCTGGGGAGTCCCGAGTCACTTCTGAAGAACGGACTGGGGAAAACTTGGACTGGGGCGAGTGCTTTACATCTGATGATGGGTCGGGAGGGGAAATGTCTATGCGAAGAGTGTCATCATGTACCAGTGATA
This sequence comes from Ascaphus truei, assembly GCA_036426205.1. NCBI lineage: Eukaryota > Metazoa > Chordata > Amphibia > Anura > Ascaphidae > Ascaphus > Ascaphus truei. Next base: position 47,400 of record WSYH01001101.1, read on the forward strand.
ATAGTAGTACTATTAATGTAAGGTGTAGGCCTAAGAGCCTTGGGTCCAATTCTAGGTCCACAGCGACATCAGGAGTTTTGTCTGGGGATTTAGGTAATGTTGCTCGTAGTGTGCCTATTGCCCGGGGAAGCCCCTATGTACCTCCAGTGTCGGCAAGAGTTGCCAGGGATCGCCAAAAGTTGTTACTTTATTTTCACCATCCATGGGAGAGAGAAATTGAGTTTGAAATGGGTTCCACTGATGAGGAAGGATCAGACGAGGTAAATTTAGATACTGATAGCTCCCTAGGGTATTGGGATCCTGAAGTGTCAGACGAGAAGTGGTATAATCAAGAAAAGGTGTCTTACATTTCCAGGAAGTGCCTTAAGGAAGTGTATGGGCATGATCCTCTCAGTCCATTAGCATCCATGCCAGAATTATGGGCTGATTGTGGGTGTCCAGTATGTCACACAGAGTGTTACAGCATTGCTGCTCTAAACCCAGTGGACCATGCTGTGCCAGCAACAATCATGGTGGGTTGCCCTCAAACCCTGGTGAGGTGTCATATGTCCCAAAGGAAGTGACAACATACTTTGTGTCCTTGCAGTGACACAGAGCGTGTCTGTTTTCTGGAGGTGATATAAGACACAGAACTGCCTAAAGTTAGTAGTTCAGTCCTGTTGGTGTTCTGACTCTGTTCAGTGAGAGGCATGTGGAGGTCTGCAACAGTGTTGCAGTGTCTGATGCAAGAGCTGTGAGACTGTGCATCTCAAAGCAGAGATTCAAGCTGGTGAATCTCCTTGAGGGGAGAGGTGGAGAGCAACTCTATTAGAGGAGAAGGAACCTTCCTAATGGAGTGCAGCAGAGAGATGAGCGGCTGAGCTGCTAGCTGTGAGGGGCAGCTTGCCCATACAAGATCAATAAAGATGTCCTTGATAAAAGATACCCTCATGTATGAGTCTGGAATTACTCTGCAGAGGAAGGCACCACAGAGGAGTTCCTCATCAGAACCATCCCCATGCGGACGCAGGGATCCTGATGAGGTGGAGGCACTGCACTGGATATAGGTAGGACTCGCACACACTACCTCAGCTGCCTGTCTGGGTTGACAATCCCCAAATACCAACATGCGGGAGACTCAGGAGTCCTGTTGCCAACAGGTGCACCACCAGACACGACCACGTAATGGGGGTTGGTTAGACCACACGGGCCAATATGAGATTGGTTGGGTCAGGCCATACAGAAAACCCGATACATATCCAATAGATTTCCCGTCTGTTAATATGTTTGAATTTATCACCACCTCTCCAATTCGGTACACATATTTCAATGGCCTGACAGATTTAGCCCTTGGGGTTCTGGTCATGATGAACAAGAAAATTATGTGATACACTGTGTGTAATCAGACCTTTACAGATATTGTAACCATGCTCATAAATCCGTCTCTGGAACGTTCTTCCTGTTCGTCCCACATACTGCAGGCCACAAGGGCACTGCAGTAAGTAGATAACGAACTCAGATTTGCATGTAATAGAAGAACTGATTTAATAGATTTTTGCAGTTACATTAGATGCTCACACTATGCACAAGCCGTACACTTGGCACATGGCCAAAATCCTTTTTAGTTTGTGTATGAACCACTTATCTGCCCTTATTTTTAAGGGGACACCTGGGCGGCAATCTGTTTTTTTAGATTGTTAGCCCTCTTAAAAATAATGGATGATCGCGGAGTGAGCATTTGTGATAATGTTGTGTCCTGTAGCAAGATTGGCCAATGTTTAGAAAAAATATTTCTTATTTTGGGGGCCATGGAATTATATTGGGTAACAAAAGATATTTTGTTCTGTACCCCCAAATTATCCTCTTTCTATATTCCAGAAGTTTATCTCTGTCCATCCCCTGAACCAGAGAAAGTGTTCTTTCAAGCTCACCTACAGGATACTTATGCTCAATAAATTTATTCTTAAGTTTGTCCGCCTGTTTGTCAAACGCCCCAATAGTGAAGCAATTGCGCCTCAGACGGACGAACTGTCCCTTAGGAATATTACGAATCCACTGAGGGTTGTGGTGGATATCTTCCAATAAATAGTTATTGGCCTGTACCGGTTTAAAGAACGTTTGTGTGTGTATCTGATTGTCAATAGCACTATTATTAAAGCTGCAGTTCAAGCAATATCCTGCATGTGTGTTTTTTTTAATAAATCAGTTAAGAAAAACAACTTTGAAAGACCAATTTTCTTGTATTCTATTTTAACAAGCATGTTTGTTCCTATAGCAACCATTTACATTCCCCAGATCTGAAGATGTCGCCAAATTTCGCCGATCAATAGACGGAGAACGAATTGACCGGCAGCTATGCAGTTCTTTAGGTAAGTAGAGATTGCCCACATGAAACTATTGAAGTAAAAAAAAAAACTAAAAAAAACAGGAGCTTGAACTGCAGCTTTAAGATCCAAACAATTAATTTCCTTAGTGTCTTATGGCCTCGAGACCGATGGGTACGGACTTCTGTATCATAGGGATGTTATGCTTGTTGGCGAAATCCTGGTCCATAAAATTTCCCCCAGACCCGGAGTCGACAAAAGCGGACACGAATACTCTGAAGTCAGGACCCTCGAGGAAGATTGGAAGCATAATCCTTTTTAGTAGTCTTCCCTTTATAGGGGGAGAAGAAGAAATAGTACCTAATCAGATTCCCCCATACTTTATTTATATTTATTTATTTATAAAATATTTTACCAGGAAGTAATACATTGAGAGTTACCTCTCGTTTTCAAGTATGTCCTGGGCACAGAGAAAAACAAATAATACATGGTTACAAGTACAGTTACATAAATGAACAAGGTATACATTATATACAAGACATTGCATGCACAGTTAAAGAAAATATATATTATGAGCGTATGAAACAGTTACAGACCAGATAACATTGATATTAATATTACATTCTAGTTTGTGTACTTGATTTTATATAAAACATAACATACAATAAAGTTTATTCAATTCAAAAACTAATAAAATATATATTTTTAAAAGTTGTTTAAGATAATATATTAAATGTTTTAGCAGGTGTAGTCAAGCTAACTGACCACAAGATGGCGATGGAGAGCAGATACAATATTGTACAAATGGGCACTAGATGCCAATATTAAACGAAATATTTATTTATTTATAAAATATTTTACCAGGAAGTAATACATTGAGAGTTACCTCTCGTTTTCAAGTATGTCCTGGGCACAGAGAAAAACAAATAATACATGGTTACAAGTACAGTTACATAAACGAACAAGGTATACATTATATACAAGACATTGCATGCACAGTTAAAGAAAATATATATTATGAGCGTATGAAACAGTTACAGACCAGGTTAAAATGTGAGACAGCCTTAGATTTGAAAGAACTTAAACTGGTGGTGGATGTGAGGGTCTCTGGTAGGTTGTTCCAGCATTGTTATAACAGCATTGAAAAGAATATACAGATATAATTAATATCCATGTACATTAGCTTAACATATCCAGGTATATTCTTTTCAATGCTGTTATATTCCTTTTAATATTGGTATCTAGTGCCATCTTGTGCAATATTGTATCCGCTCTCCATCGCCATCTTGTGGCCATTTTGCTTGACTACACCTGCTAAAACATATATCGTCTTAAAGCTGCAGTTCAGTCTATATCCTGCATGTGTGTTTTTTTTAATAAATCAGTTCTGTAGTAAGAAAAAATACTTTTAGCATTTTCGGTTTTTAAAAAAACAACTTTGAAAGACCAATTTTCTTGTATTCTATTTTAACAAGCATTTGCTAAGGCACTGCCCCTCCATGGCCTGTCACAAACCCAGGCACACCCCTTTGTCAGCACTGCCCTCCCTCTCTCTAAACGTGCACTAGCATCTGGTCACATGATCTTCCTCATACAGTAGTACATTCAAGGAAGCTGGAGAAAAGGGATCAGCCATGCATAGCAGCTCGGATAGGCGATTTCAAACTTATTACAGTGTTTATTCCATTCATTGCACATGTATATAATGTAAAATTGTAATAATTCCATTTATAGCAAACGTGTATATGTGAATATTATTTAGATGTATATGTATGTTACTGAAATGTGGAGTGAGTGTGTAGGTAACTTGTCCCGCGGATAAACGAATATCCAGAGGGCCAAGGCAGAAGTCGTGTAACCCAAAAGAAGTGTCTGTCCGGTTGCAACAGTAGGAACCCTCACCAACCATCCCAGGGAAGCAGGACGGAAACCAGTGAGTGTCGATCCCTTCGACCAGCCCTGAGGATGCCCTGGAAAAATGCCAGGCGTGACTGTGATATACCCGGGAACAATTGAAACCAAAAGAAAGATGATTACGCAGAGCTACTTGAAAGATAATGCTGATTACCAGAAGACGGTGCTCGACAATATACTCTAGCAGCCATGACAGAATTGGATGATATCAAGACTGAGCCTTCGATACTGCAAAATGCTACTATTCACATGATGAAAAGCAGAGCAATCTGATAAAATGATGGCTACGCTAAAGCGGAGTATGAGGAGGCCAAGGAAGTCTTCCATCAAGAGTTCACAACTCTTCGCATAGAGCTGAATGCCTCACCAAAAAGGCGGTCAAACAGTGTCGGACAGAGGGGGAACGATTCAGAAAAGAGGTTCAGACACTCCGCAGAGACTGGATGGCCTCACATCATGAGCAACAGCTGGTGCATAGACCTGGAAGTTTCCAGAAAGGAAACTCCACAGTTCACTGAGGAGCTGGACATTTCTAAAGAAACGATTGTCATCGTAAGACAGATCTCAAAGTCCCTCAGAACGGAGCTTCAGACCCTCAACCTGAGAATGAAGTCTCACGCCAGGATAGTTTGTTCATTCTCCAAAGAAGGACGTGGATAAATGAAGGAGGACTGCTGGAAGCCCTGAATAGTACAGAACTGAAATGAAAAAGGAGAGAATTAATGATAAAAAGAAAAAACTTAAAACGCAAAGAAGAAAATTTTCATTTCACATACGGACGTCATAGGAAAGATGAAAAGCTGACGAGTTTAAAGCAATAAATATAGACTATTGGAAGGTGAGAAGTTTGAGCAGCGACAGACTGCAGAACCCAACTGCCAAAAGTCTGGTACGCACATCGAGAAGGCCGAAGGGAGAAGCAGCGACTCTGCAGGAAGACAATCTGCAGGGCTGTTAAAGAAATCAAGTGCTGAAGGAACGTCTGATTACCAGTTGTCCCCCGCAAAGCAGCATGAGAAACTTAAGGCCTAACACTGAGATCAACCAAAGCATCGCTAGAGGCCAAGCTTAGAACAAACCCATGTACCGGCCCCCACAAAAGGGAGCACCGACGGTCCAGGAAACTAAAACAAGTGAAACTGTGGCCCGAGAGCAAAGGAAATTTCAATAGTGTTTCAACATGCAATTAAAATGTGGGAGGGACAGCAAGCTAAGAGAAAGCCAAAGCGTGCAGATAAAATTCCCTGAGAATGGACTTGCAAGTCGCACTCAAAAACCGGGATCTCTAGCGGATGAGTGAAGTTCTACAAGGACAGTATTGACCCTGACTTAAGCCAGTGTCCCACAGCCACAAAAAAACATGAGACAAGGGTACAGTGCGAGCTGGGATATACTGTTGTCGGAAAGACAAGCCGTGCGCAAAATGTGAACCACCTAAACAAGCTTTACTAGCAAAACCAGTGTATTTGGTCAGACACCCAACAGGCAATAAAGGAAGGTACATGTACGAATCAAAACCAGAAGAATACAGATGATGAAGCTGAAAAGATGGGACATTTCTCTGGAAGTGGGTGTGAATTACAACTAATCCCCAAAGAGCTAACTAGCAACCCCATTGAGTGGGAACAGGCAGGAGACCGCTTCAAGAGCAGAAAACTCAAAGGGGTGTTTTTACACTCTGCAACTACTTGCCATACAGTTTCGCCTTACAAATAGAGCGCACCCGACGCAAGGGAAATCTTCATGACCGGCGCACATAGCAAAAAGACTCTACTTTGAAAAGTCCTCTTCGAGCGAGGAGGAGTGATGATCTCAAGCACCTTCGGAGGAGACACAATAAAATTGGAGAAAGGGCTCATCCCAGTGGGACTGAGGGTCTCTTCCTCCATCCCACTCTCATTCAAGTCACAGAGAACTAGAAGAGAGTGGAAGGATGGGCTTTGCCGTGGCAGCCCCGAGCTTCCCCAAAATAGGGGAGTATGTAACAGGGGAGTTATCAATGTCAGGTAATGTGAATCTAATCCAAGTTGTGGGGTTAAAGTGCTGGTAGTCAATAAAAACACCACCCAGGCCTGATTAGATTGCTTAGAAAAGCCTGTCTTTTGATACAGGAAGTGAGACTCCTAGCTCACATCTGAGCTGAACTTGAGGCCAGAGCAGAGACTTCCTTAGTTCACAACTGGATGAAACAAGGAAGGAAAGATGTCTTAGGAAAGCTGACCACAAGGACAAAGGGACAAGAGATGCTAACCTGGAGCTGATATTTCCTGTGCACACAAGGGTTGCGGTCCAAGAGTTCCAAGAGAGCAGAGAAGCTTCCCCACAGCAGCCCAGCAAAGATAAGACTTCATTTATAAGACTTTTTATATCTGTTCATTACATAAGTATAATGTTTTTGGGGCTGGGAGACATGTTATCTAAAGGAGTGTGTGGACTGCATAGTATTCCCTAGAAATACCCCAAGGTGAATAGAAGCTTTGTTTAACCCTTGTTTGGATGGTTTCCTGATGTTAAGGAAACAGGAGCCAATAAAACATTATTTGATTGCACCATTAAACAGTCTCCCTTGCACCTTGTGAGATCCGCCTTACAGGGACAATACACAGAGTTTCCTATTGGCGCGTTGTTGTTACACCAATCTGGGTCTCGCTCCTGCTGCTACGTGACATGTCGCAGTGGGGGAAGTAACTGGTGGGGTGGGGTATTCACGTGGCCTATGCCGTTCATAGCTGAAACCCCTGGGTTCAGAGCAGCCTCTTCCTCTCCAATAAAAGACGAGCGACTGAGCGCGTTGTACATGTATGGAGTAACAAGGAAACTCCTCTGCTCTAGGACTGATGGGCAAAGGTTCAGTAGCGTTCTATGTATAGCACTCTGTCAAGATGGATACCAACTTTTACCCCAACACATTATATTACAGGGTACTCGATTTGAAAGAACAAGTTGGGCAAAATAAATTGCTGATTTTATTTCTTGATGAGACAACACACGACATCTGACAGAATACACTTAAACCAACACTTACTGGTTAAGGGAATTAACTAAATTGTCCTTGATTGCAAGTGCAAGCAATTGCAGTCTTGATTTAAAAAGTCCTGTGGCCAGATCGCAAGTTGCCGATCTAATATATCAGCCACATCAAGGAAATTTCAAAAAAATTCGTTAGAATTCATTTCCAGGAGTCACAGGGCTAACAAATTACTGAAAGTTTTGGGGCAAACTCCGTGGTTACGTGTTATTAACCCCTTTCTCTCCGGGACGGTTGCCGCTGTGCGGAACAAAGTCTTGCGGGGTCCTTTTAAATCATGGATCAAATTTCAGAATCACACTGGGGATACTCGGGAGCCACGGTGATAGACTGGCCAAGGCTATCTTTAACATTGTGGATCCAATCCCCTTGGGGGGAACCATTTAATCCAACCAATAGCGATGTTGCCACAAATTCATAAGACCGGGCCAACAAAGGCTTTCAGTGTGCCGAGAGCATGGGTCAGGTTGAAACTATGGAAAATTAGCATACTGGGATACACCCATACCTTGGCGCCGCTGAGTCTGATTTTAACCAGAGGGTCAATAGCCTGGCATTCTGTTTATACATCAGAATGCCGGCCGTGTTCTTGTATAATTATGGGTCATATGTTCGGTCTTTCATCCCTGACACAATCCTTTAGACTGAGGGGTGATAAATCAGCGAAGACCCCTTTGAAGCCTCAGGCATGAAAATACCCCCAACTCATTCACAAATACATATCTTGTATGCCAAGGAATTCCTGCCAGCTTAACAAAATACATCCTGCCTTACATTTAAAACTGCAGCTCTACACACTTTATTAAAAAATTCATGTTCCGTGTTAGGCTCAGTACAGAAGATTGGGTAAGCAGATGTGGTGCCTATATTTACAAAAGGGAGGCTATCTCACACCCGGGGGATTACGACCTGTAAGCCGACTTAATAGTAGGGCAACTACTTGAAAAGTTAATAAGGGATAATATTCAGGAATACTATGAAACAAAATTATTAGTAATAGTCAGCATGGATTTTGGATTTAGTGAAGGCTAGATCTTGCCCAAACTAACTTATTGTTTATTGAGGAGGTAAAAGTAGGATTTAGACCAGGTAATGCAGTTGATGTGGTCTACTTAAGATTTGCACAAGGTTTTGATTGAGTTTCACACAAGAGGTTGGTTGTACAAAATAAAGAAAATGGACTCAGTAATAAATATGCACTGGATTGAAAATGGTTAAAGGACAAACAACAGAGGGTTGTCAAATGGAACTTTTTCAGTTGGGGCCTAAAGCGTGAGTGGGAAGTACCACAAGGATCGGTACAGGACCCCTGATTTTTAACGTTGTTTATTAATGACCTTGAGTTGGGATCGAGAGCAAAGTCTCATCTTGGCTGATGATTACTAATTGTGTAAGGCTGTAAGGTAATTAGAATCAGAGCAGGATGTAATTTTCTTCCGAAGGAATTGGAGAGACTGGAACGTGGGCAGGGTACAGGAAATGGGCAAATGAGGTTAATACAAGATAAAATGTAAGGTTATGCATTGGGATCAAGGGAGCAAGAATAAAAAGGCGATTACAAGTAAATGGAGATATATTGGGGGAATCCTTGATGGAGAAGGATTTTTAGGTAGTGTTGAGACAGGCAGGCATAGCAATAGTGCCCAATGTATGCAAGTAAGATCAAAGGCAAACAAGATCTTGTCTGCATCAAACGGGCAATGGATGGAAGGGAAGATAAACATAATTATGCCCTTACAAAGCATATTAGTAAGACACACCTTGAATATGGAGTACAATTTTGGGCACCAATCCTAAGAAAAAGACATTATGGAACTAGAGAGTGTGAAGAGAAGAGCACCAAATAATAAAGGGATGGCTAAATTAGAGTTTATTTACATTAGAAAAGAGGCCGGCATCGAAGAGGGGATATGATAACTATATACAAATATATTCAGGGACAATACAAGGAGCTGTCAAAAGAACTACTCATCCCAAGGGCAGATAAAAAAGGACCAGGGCATCCCTTAGGTGGAGGAAAGGATAATTTCAACCAGCAACAAGGAAGGGTTCTTACAGGTAAGGGCAGTACAATGTGGATTCATTACCATGGAGAACTGTGATGCAAATACAATAGATTTGTTCAAAAAAAGGTTGGACATCTTTAGATGGGAAAAAGGTATAAAGGATATACAAATAAGTATGCATCGGGAGGATGTTGATCCAGGGATAATCAGGCTTGCCCAATTCTTGGAGTCAGGAGGAATTAATTTTTCCCATTAATGGGGTTTTTGTTTGAATTACTCTGGATAAATAAGTAAGGATAGATATAGAAAAGTATCTGTTCTAAATTTAGAATAGTTGAACTTGTGGAGTACGTCTTTTTTAACCTTCATTATTATGTAAACTAGTAACTATGTGTGTGTTATAACTGCTAAATTGTTATATGATGTGCACATGTGGGTGTACTGTACTTTGCACCTCCAAAAAGCAGGTTTCTGGGTGCTTTCTTCTCTGTTACCCATTTCTAATTGAAATGCCGGTTAGAGACCGGCCAGAAGAATGGATATCTATCTAGTAGACAGCCCTTTAACGTTTTGACCACGCTTTTCCAATCAGGGCAAGCGTTGGGCTTCCTGCCGCCATCATGATGTGGTTAGGAGGGGTTATAGCAAAACACGCATTTTGACCTTTTAACATTAGCAAGCAGGGAATGGCTGCCAATGGGGAAATATAAAAATGTCTGAGACAAGGGCAACACAAGTAATGCATAGCAAATCAGTTAAACCTCTTCCTTCCCACTGCGGCTCAGGATTAATTCGCAAGTATAACCTTATGTTAAGACCTGATTAATCCTCCCCAGTAAACACACTCCCACACAGTCCAACAGTGGTGCCTAAATGCACCAACCCTAAGAGTTTCGTAAAGCTAAACTTACTTCCTAAGGGGTTTCAAAAGGATTGGCTGGTCACTAGAAGAGAAAAGGCGAGACTAGAGGGAAAAGGCAAGTATTGAGGACGTCCGAAAAAGGCAGAGAGGATGAAAGCAGCCTCGACTCGGAGGGCCAACTGGATAGTAAAGGCAAGGGCGAGCTCCAGGCTAGGAGGGATGAAAGTCGAGCGAGGAATAGAATGGACAGGAAGGCATTTCGGATTATTGGAAAATAGTAGTCACGTAGAGGGTCAGTAAGGAGAGTTATTTTTTTAAACAGTAGTAGATGAATAAATTTTTATAAACAGAGAGCTTAGTTAGGAGAGGCTAGCAAGGACTTCCTTTAAGGACGGAGACTCTATGACTGTAGGGAGTTAACAAAGTAAAAGAACATTAGGGCCTCACACATAGGGCCTCATCATTCCTCCATTGCCACTAAGCGCCGAAAAAAAACAAAAAAAAAATGCGTATCGGCGCAAGTTGTTTTGTTGCCGATTAGGCATTGATTTTGATCATGATTTGACCCGATGTGCCATAGATTATTTCAGTAAGGGCTGATGAATCCATGCGGATCCCTCTTGCCAAAATCTCCTGCCGAAGCGCAACAAAACGCTGACTGTGTGGTTGTTGATGCAGGAGTCGGACCAGGACTTGCAAGAAGTGGGTGGATTTATAAATAACAAAAAAGCAATTGATGAAAGATTTTTACGATTAGTTTGAATGGAGATAGGAAGTTTATGTTAGAGTTTTTTTCTGAGATGTTTTATGATTTAGCCGATACGGTGTTTGCAGCAGAGAGAGAACCGCAGCGCTACTATACTGGCGCAAATCGGCAAAATAAAAACATATCACAAAACAACTTTTAACTCATAGGTACATAGGCGGGTCTTCCGGACTGAACCCGCATTGGTTTCGGTCCGGGGACCCACTGCTTCCAAGGGAATGGGGGGAAAAAGAAGAAAAAAAGGCCCCTTATGAGGGTGGGTGCCGGTTATCCCTCTGCATGTAAAGGTCCAATCACGCTGACCGGAGCAATTAAACAAGCAGGGAGTACCGGCAACACCACCTAAAGGGCCTGTGTATCTCGGGAAGCAGGGGTCCCCGGACCTAAACAAAAGCGGTTTCAGCTCCAAGACCCTCTGCCCCATCTACAGTATGAATAAAAACACCCATTCAATAAACATCATTCCTTCACCTTTGCGGCTAGGTGTTCTATGGAACGAAGAGCGCATGAAATTGTTATTTTTATAATAGTGTGACTGTGGAAGCGGGGTTCCCGTGAGCGAACCGCATTGATTTGTGGACCAGGGAACCCCCGCTCTCCCGAGTTACAGGCCACGGTATGTGTCTCGGGATGGCAGTATCCGCTCCGGCACGCCATCTTTATAGCGTCCCATTCGCGCCGTGCCCCTATAAAATGGGCGGCGACACTGTAACCGCTGCCTCCCGACCAAACTGGGGCCATGAAACCTCGGGAAGCAGAGGGGTCTCCGAAGAAGCCAAATCAATGCAGTCAGCTCAGGAGGCCCCCGGGTAAACCAGAAAAAAGAAACCAAAAGGAGGGCACGACCCCCCCCCCTGCTTTCGCACAATATTAGTAAAAATACATTAAAGTCTGCTTCATTACCATACGGATAGCAGCTACTAGGCAAGTGAAGGGGTTTAAGGCAGAATAGCCATGTTTATTGGGGACATTTGCCCCCATAAACTTGCAATAAACAACTACACCCCCCTGTGTATTTAAAATACATAAACACCAATCAATAATTGGAAATACATATAGAACTCACAGATAATAAAAAAATGCACAAAGCGGCACCAGGGATTAGTGGAAGAGTATTACTTGACAAACTACACAAAAACTTAGGGGATCCAACCCCACCATCAGAAACAGCTGTGCAGCTGGACGCCTAAGTACTACAAGGAGAACACATGATGGTGACTAAACCCTAGCTGCACAGTATACAAATACAGTAAAATTTTATTATACAACATAAAGAAAAAACAACACATGAAACACCTACAACAGTTTGATAGAAACACGCCATAGGTTGGCACTGGCAAGGGGAAACCGGAGCCTCACACTGTGGACAGTCAGGCAGATTCGCGGGTGATCTGCACAGATATCGGATCTCGGCACCGCGGAGATGGAGAAAACCACCGTGCGTCTCCTGCAGGCTCCGTCCCAGCTACAGCATACCGCGCAGGATGACCGTCGTGACCTCTACGCTTTTCGTGACCAAGTGTCTTCGTCAGCACTCACACCATTTGCGCTTGCCACGATGAAGGCCATCCTCTATTCAACCTGGCCATCCCCCTCCGCTCTGCAAAAAACCCCACACAGAATAAAACATCCAATGTAATGTCCAACCCGAACCCCTAATACCATAGCGGTTAATAACCGCTACAGTCATTAAAGGTGCAAAGCCCCCACACAACCACTCGGGAGGCCGACAAAACCTCACCTCTAACACTTAACCCCCAAGCCCCGTGAGGCCAAACCACCCTCAAGCCACTACCCAACAAGGAGGCCTACCCACATACACTTGGTGGCCAATACCCCTCAGTCACCACGGTTGGCACCCCCCATAACCCACACATAAAAAAAAATACCAGCCCCACATTAAACCACATTTATTTATTAAATAAATTACCCAACCCCTGGTGCCCCCCCCCCCCATAATACATGATATATCCTTTTACATACAGGGTTACATACCCCCCAGCCCCACGACCGAGTTCCCCGGTGGGCTGGCGGTCCACCTGACAATACCAGTTAGCGAGCAACATGTTTCACACAGGTTTCTGAGGCCTGTTGGGGGTCCCGCCAAGCACCGACGGCCCCCAGGCAGGTGGGTCTCTGGGGTCAACGTGGGCCCAATTGGGGTCTCCTAGTAGTAACGTAAGGCACGCCACAAGTGGATGTCCTGGGGAAGCACCCGGGTCAGACCCCACAGGTGTCTACGGGTGCCATACGGTTGGTGTTTCTTACGGGTGTCCTGGGGAACCATGAGTGCTCACCTATCGGTTCCGGCGTGCCCCCCATATCGATTCCCCGCCACACTGCGGGTCTCACGCGGTGTCCCACACAAGATGTGTGGACCAACGGTTATCACCCCGCAGGTGTCACCCGTGAAAACCACCAACCTGAACCCGTGAGATACCCGAGGAATACCGCGTGGTCGGTTATCTCCAGCAGGTCTCCACCAGAAAGAAGCGAAGACAAGGAACAAACCCTGAAGTAAAATAAATAACCTGGCCTATACATTCAATACAACACCCCCCACCACCCTAAGTTAACAATATGTTGCCAAATAACTATTATCAGCGATACGGGCTAACGATTATTTGCCCATTATTAAACAAATTATAATAGGCATATTAAAATAAATAGAAAGTACTATGACCTATGCAATAATAAGCCCCTCGTCGCCGCAGCAACAATCCTTGTCTTTCGTTTTTGCCCACAAAAAATACATAGCCAATACATAGCCAAGACATTTGCATTACATCATATTTCCGATATCAATGAACCACGTAAATCCCTTATGGAATAATTACCCACCGAATGGTAATTTAAGGTGTTATAAGCCACCACTGGCCCGATCCACCACGCCTTCACCCAGTCCTTTCTTACCGTGGCTTTCATCATGCAACTGATATTAATATTATATATATAAATGATATATATACTATATCTATATAATATATTATATATATATTATATATATCTATATCAATATCATTATATATACACTCACCAATGATGAAACCAAGATACAAATAAATGAAAGGGTTTCAAAACATGTGTACTCTACAACAACCGACTTTCTCCATAACAGACACCTACAATAAAATCATTCCTTTAAGATCCAATTGCCAATATGAATCTTCCAATGCAAAAATCTCAAAAGTCCAATTAAACGCCGCAAATGCCACCAAAACAGTTGCATTTCATTCAGATACATCATGCTACAATCAGCACGACCATGTCATTTGCAAATGAACTGTTAGACAATAACATATTCCAAACAACAATACCAAACATCCAACAAGTATTACTTTTTAACCAATCACGTAACCATAAACAATTTAGCATTCATTAATTAAACCACTAAACAATTTAGACATTTTCCATCACTAACATTAAACAATCTAACTAATACATCGTTTGAACAGAAACAAGATATCCTCTGACAAAATATAAGTACCAAAAAAGAATACAATATACAAAAATCAAGTCTCACCCAATGACATCAAGCTCCTAACTAAACATACAATACAAAAATTACATATCTATTTAACAATACTGTGAATAACACACACATTATGCATAGCAGCATAGGGCCAAATTACATTAACAAACCGCAAAACAAGCTTTATAAACACATCATTTCTTACTCGTATCTATATATTGATCTAGACATACATCTGTGGCAGGACGGCCCGTCGGCTGGGGTCAGTAAGACGCTGCAAACGATGGAAACTTAAAACACGTAGTGGTTTATTAGGCCACAACCAAAATAAGTACGGGTGAACTGTCCCTTAGAAATACTTTCTTGCCAAATTAAAGGCCTAGTCCCTTAAGGACAACTAACTCATCTTGAGCCCTTACCTAACAGGATCAGCAACTAATCTTGGTCATGCCCAAAACAGTGCTCCAACAAACGAAAACAATAGCAATAGAATCATAAAGTCTTATCTGTTTCTCAGCTCAAACAGCAAACAGAGACACGGGGTTTCCGGGGAGAGCAGGACCTGTGTCCAGCCTCGCCAGCAATGTTTATCTTCATTCCTCGGGTCGTGTGGTCCCAGACGGAAATCCCAGCAGCAACAGCCCCCCCCCCCTCGCAGACTGGGGTACCAGAGCAGCAGGCAGCTGCTACGGCTTCCAAGACCGGGGAAGTTCTCTCCCCTTCCTGGGGAAAAACAAGCTCCTGTGGTGTGTGTAACCTTCCTGCTTTGAAACCTGCAGTCTCTCAGGCCTCCTGCTTAATTAGACTGCAGGTGTGCTTCTTCTGTTCTGGGAGATTACACACTCTGTGACTGGCTGCCCACGTCTTCTCCATTTCACTATTCCAGTCCTACTGAGTCAGTGACTCTGTCACAATACCCATACATACTACAGTGGCAGAGAAATTTGGATTTTTATTTTTTTTGTTTTTTTTTACCATAAATAAAAACTACTACAACATGTAAAAACAAGCTTAAAAAAACAGAACAAGTTAAATCAAATACATTTCTTTAGTTCACCTGCCATTACGTGACCCCACTCAAACCGACATCCCGTTGAACAGGGCTTACTCCGAACCATCCACCCACACACAGGAACCCTAAAATAAACAAAAAACCATAAAATAATAAGCATAAATAACAGAAAAAAAATCCAACACAATCCACGGTCTTCTATTTGTATACCATCTTCATCTGTATTTTCGTTTCTTCTTCTCGCGAACGTCCCTTTCTCAGGGGTCTTCTTTCTTCTTCGGCCACACACTCGGCCCTTCTCTCTTCATCTGTAGGAGGGTCGCTTCCTCCTCAAGCGTTCTGCCTTCAAAGAGACGACATAGGCTTTTAAATGGCCTATAACGGCAATTTTCATCATGTTGTTCCCACGGCCCTGATGTGGGCATGAAAACCATGTTTTGTGCCGAGACAAAAAAATTGATGACGCCACTTAAAGAAGGCATTGAACGCACAGCCAATCAGAATTGGCTTTGCTTCAATTGCTTTAAGATGACGTCATGAAAAGAAACAATGGCCGGCCTCACATGGTACGGGTAGCAATCAGAGCGTGGGAACTCCTCCAAATCCTGATTGGCTCTAGTATACCATTGACAGAGGCTTGGGGGAAACGGATTGTGCGTCCATTGAAAGCCTTGTCACATGGTAATAAGTCAATCAGAGTAGGGATCGACTTCCAACGCTCTGATTGCTACCGTACCATTGTTGAGGCCGGGCCCATGTTCTTTTAATGACGTCATCTTAAAGCAATTGAAGCAAGCCATTCTGATTGGCTGTGCTTTCATTGCCCTTTAAGTTGACGTCATCAATTTTTTTTTTTCCTCTCGGTCCAAAACACATGGTTTTCACGGCCCAATAGGCCGTGGAACCATGACGGAAGAAAGTTACGTCATAGGCCTTTAACAAGCCGATGTCGTCTCTTTAAGGTAGACGCCAAGGAGGAGGCCTCCTACAGAAGAAGAAGGCCAGGGCGTGGCGAAGAAGACAAGAAGACGCCCGGAAGAGAGCCTGCAGATAGAAGAAGAGAAGAATACAGATGAAGATGGATTAAAATAGAAGACCCGTTGATTGTTTGGATTTTTTTTATTTGAATGTTTATTATTTTATGGATTTTTTATTTTAGGGTTCCTTAGGGTGGATTTGTTCGGAGAGTAATCTGTTCATGTGGGGGGTCGGTGAGTGCGGTAGTAAATGGTAATGAACAAAGAAATGATTTGATTTTTACTTTGTTTTCTTTTTTTTTTTTAAAGCTTTTTACATGTTGTATTTATTTATTTATGGCCTATCATTTCTTACCACTATATGTATGTAGGTATGTATGTCATAGATCGATATATAATAAGGGGTAAGAAATGATGGTTTTAAAAACTGTTTGCTTGTGTTATAAATTATTTTTGGATCTATGCTGCTATGCATAAATGTGTGTGTGTCATGTATTTTACATTAGAATAGATGTAAGTTTTTGCTATGTATGTGTGGTACTTAGGGTCAGGTGAGGTTTTGCCTTTGCTTATTTGTTATGCTCTTTTGGTACTATATTTTGTCAGAGGATACTGTTTCTGTTCAATGATTGAATAAGTTAATAGTTTAATTGTTAGGGATGGAATGTAATTGTTTAGGGATTATAACTTAATGAATGCTAAGTTGATTTAGTTACTGGATTGGTTTAAAATAGTTAATACTTGTTGTGGATGTATTAGAAGGTCATTTTGATTTTTGACATATGTTTGTTTAACATTCATGGGGTTGAGAAAATGTACATTGGTGCATACGACTTGTACGCAATGATGTATAGGACTGTAAAGCAGATGTTGTTAGTGGCAGCGTGGGGGGTGTGAGGCTTTAATGGCATTTGAGGTTTTGATTGGAAGTATCAGATTGGATTATTAAAGGAAATGTTTTATTGTGTAGTGTCTGTACGTTTATGTGTAGTACAGCATGTTTTTGATAACCCTTTCTACATTTATTTGTATATGGTTCTCATGTGGATGTATTATATATATATATATATATATATCATATAGTGCAGATACATGAGTTCTTCAGTATTAGGTACTGAGTCCATTTGCCTGACCCTGAAGAAGAGAGGAGAACCTCGAAAGCTTGTACTATGGATAAATTGTTAGTCCAATAAAAAGGTATCACTAATACTGAAGAACTCATTTATTCTCACACTATCCAACTGGACTAAACCCGGTTTTGTCTACTCTCTTTCTTCTGTCTTATATTAATACTATATCTATATCAATATTATATATGATATATATATATAGAGTATATATATTTTCTATATATTTGTGGAAAGCGTCGTATGTGGCTATGTCTGTATGTGTCTCCCTGTTTGTCCCATCCCTGTGTCCCTAGCGCAATACACCATTGGAACATTGGGTCAGGCAATGAGATTGCTCCTTGGCCACGCCCCACCGCACCTCTCATTCCTCGGTCGACGAGCATAGGTACGGCGAGAGTCCCAACTCTTCTTCGTCATAGCCAGGCTACGGCTTCTCAATGGCACTCAATGAGGCCTACCTACAGGCCCCCCAGGTAGGTCTTAGGGTAGGGAGGGGAAAAAAAAGCTGGCTGACAAAAAAAACAAAAAATGAAAAAAAAAAACAACTAAATGAAAAGATGGAGAAAGAGAGAAAAGACCCTTTAAGTCGAGTAAAAAAAAAATACAAAACAAACAAACAAAAACAAAAAGTAGAAACAAAAAACCAACGAATTTAACGAGTGAGAAAAAAAAAAACAAAAAAAAAACGAGCAAAGCACTGGCACAAACTGTTGCGGAGGCTCTCCCCAACTTCCTCACACAGGCCGCTCCCGCTCACCACCCTTCCCCCACCCCCCCCCCCAAACACACCAGAAGAGAAACGCACCCCTGTGCGGTCCCTCTCTCCCCTCCTCACACAGGCCGCATCCCCCCCCCCCCCACACACACAGCCCCCCCCCACACACACAGCAGAGCATCCAGAGCATGCGCTCTCCATCACCCAGCCGCTTTCCCGTTCCAAGAGGCCGTCATCAGGCTGTTCTCCCCTCCGCACGCTCCCCCGCGAAAGGCGCAGAACTTCATACTCCATGTCTACTCTGTCACCCTCAGTCCCTAGACACCGTTCTACTCCCCTCACAATTACACAGTTAACACCCCCACTCCTCAACACGGAGCCGTCTCAGCCTCTCCGCTGAGGAGCCCGAGGGTGGAGGAAGAGGGAGGACGGGACCGGGTACCCGGACAGAGAAAAAGAAGAAGGAACAGAAGTGGTGGCCGGTTGCAAGGTGATGGAGGAAATGCAGGGGAATAAATTCCGCCGTCCCTGACCCCCTTGCACTTTGCCCCCCCACCTTCCCTCCCTGCCCCCAATACCTAAATGGAAATACCTGAAAACTTGCCACCCAAACAGGAAATAGCCACCTTGTGCAACCTTGCCAATCCACTCCCCCTCCTGTGCCCCCCCTTTGCCCCCTACCCTACATAAACCTGCAGGTTTTGCAATCCCACAACTAATACGTCGGAAAAGGCGAAAGATAAAAAAAACGGAAGGAGGGGAAAATGGCAAGGGAAAGTTAAGAACGTGAACGGCGTGTTGTAAAGGTTCAGTTATGGTTTGCCCCATCATTCTTGACCACACCCAACAACCACCAACTACTCCCTACCCATGCCCTTTGCCTGCCCCCTGCCCTTTGCCCCCTGCCCCCCACCCCTCCCTTTCTTGCCCTTTGGCCCCCCCCCGCCCATCCCTGGCCTTTCTTTTTGGCTGCAATCAAACGATAAGAAAAAGCAACGTGGAAAGAAAGAGGAAAGATAAAGAAGGGAAAGACAAACCGCCGCAACTCGCCAGGAAACGCAGGGCGGGGGCACACCAGCGCAACAGACCGTGCGCCACCGACCAGGTGACGTGGGAACAGTAAGAAACAAAACAAATATGGGAACCCCCCCCCCCCCGCCCCCGCCCCCTCCCTGGCCTTGGCCCCCCCCCCCCTTGCCCTTTGGCCCCCCCCACCCCTCCCCCTTGCCCATTGCCCACCCCCACGTTATTCCTCCTCCTTGGCCCCTCCCCCTCCCTCTTGCCCTTTGGCCCCCCCCCCTGTGCCCCTCTTCAATGCACCCTTTTTGGCCCACCCCACACCCGACCCTCCCTGCCCTTTTTGCCCCCACCCCCCCCCCCCCGCCTTTGCCATTTGCCCCCCCCCTCACCCCCTCACCCTAAAAGAGGCAGGGAAAGGGGGGAAAAAAAAAAGAAAAAGAAAAGAACGAGAAAGAAGGGAACAAAGAAAATAAGAAAAAAAAAAAAAAAGAAAGCAAAAAAAAAAACCAAAAGAAAAAGACGAGGTAAGAAAAGAAAGGAAAGAAGTGAGTGAAGGCAAGCGGTGAATTATACCCAACAAACTCCAAGTGATCACAAAGATAAGCACACAAACAGTACCCACGAAATTGAAACCAGTATCCCTAATACAATACCGAGCAAATATCTAATTGACGCACACTATAGAAGCATTTCAGCAACCCAACTTCATAAAAAACAAACAAGCCTATTAAATTAAAAAAAAGGATTACAACTACCCCTATAAAAGAATAGAAAAAAGAAGAATTAAATAAAAACAATCATAAAGCAATCAATGCGTGTGCAGGGTGGGTAAAAAAAGAGAGAAAATAAGAGAAGAGAACACAAAGAGAAGATAGAAGTAAAACAGAAGAGACCAAATAACGAGGAATAAAAAATAAAAATAAGAAAAAAGAGGAAAAGGAGACACAAGAAAAGATGATGAGTAAAAAGGAGAGATAAAGTATAAGTCCCAAAAAAAAGAAGGACTGAGGAAAAACAAAATCAAAGGATAAAAAAAAAAAAAGAAAAAGAAAAAAAGGGAAATTGGTAATGAAACAAACATAAAGCTGAGGAAAAAAGAAAAGAAAGTGAGGGAGAGGAGAAAAGGAGAAGAGAAAAAAGAAAAAGTAAAAGGAGATAGAAAGAAAAGAAAAAAGAACGGAATGAAGAAGATTAGTAAAAGAAATAAACATAAACAGGAAAGGAGATGATCTCAAAAAATAATACAAAAAAAAAAAAATATTAAAATTCGGAGAAAAAGAGAAGAAAGAAAACGAAATAAAACAAAATAGAAAAAATAAATTAAAAAAGAAAAAGAGAAATAGAAATATAAGTTGGGCATCAAAGCGAGGCGGGGAAAAATATGAATCAATAAAAAAAAAGAAACAAACTAATGCAAATCATACTTTAAAATAACTTGCCTTCTCTTCGGATTACCCCTCGGATAAGAAAAGAATAATAAAGGGGGGAGGGGGGGGGGGGGGGGAAGCGGGTGCGGGAAAAGGGACGGGAAGAAAAAGAGAAAAGGGTAGCTGGAGCCCCAAACCAATCTGTGTGTGTCACTCCCATCAAAAAGGGAATAATTAAGATTCTCAAAAAATTACCAGTTAAAACCTCTAAAGCCTAAGAAAACGCGATGAAGCGTGCCTAGGGTGGGACAACCCAGGGGGTGGGGAGTGTCGGGGGTGCTGCAGCGCGCCGGCGCGGGCGTGCGGGGGTGTTGGTAAGGGCTGTGGAAAAGAAAGAGGGGGGGGGATCGGTGGGGTAGTGAGGGGGGGTAGGTGGGGGGGAGGGTGGGGGGGATAAAACTAAATTGGAAAGGGACAAGGAAAGGGGCGGGGAAAAAAAAGAGACCAAGAGAAATCTAAAATGTAATGAAATGACATTGGGGACAACTACAGGAACCCCCCCTCCCTTTGGCCCCCCCCCCCCCTCACCTGCCCCTTTTGCCCCCCGCCCCTTCCCTTGCCCTGTGACCCCCACCCACCCCTCCTTGCCTTTTGCCCCGCCCCTCCCATCCTGCCATTTGCCCCCCTACCCTTGCCCCGCCCCCCTCCCTGCCCTTTGCCCCTCCATGCCCTTGCCCCCACCCCTCCCTGACTTGCCCCTCCCTGCCCTTTGCCCCGCCCCCCTCCTCTCCCCTCCTGCCCCTCCCCTGCCCAACCCGCCCCTCCCTGCAACCCCACCCTGCAAAAAAACCAGCGAACCACAATCTCTGGACCACACCACTCCCTGCCCCACCGCCCCTACCTCATGACCTTTGCCCCCCCCCCCCCGCCCCCTCCCTTTGTTGCCCCTTTGCCCCCCCGCCATTCACCCTGCCTTTGCCCCACCCGCCCCTCCCCCTCCCTGCCCTTTGCCCCCCCACGCCCCCTCCCTGCCCTGGCCCCCTTGATATTTGCCACCCCACCCTTCTACGCCCCTTGTGCCCCCCCACCCCGCCCTTCGACGCCCCCTCCCCCCCGCCCCTTCCACTTCATGGGCAACGCCAGGGTATATCGCTAGATATCTATATATATATATAGTTGCATGATGAAGCACTGTACAAATGAGGGGTGTGATGAATGGAAGGGTGGGTATCTGGGGGGCCATGTGCTTAACCCTAATTACATTGCGGTTATTATCTTGAGAAGTGTTTAAGGGTTCAATTGATTATTGAATGTTATAAGTGCAATGTAGGGTATGTATTGGCTATTTATTTTGTGGGCAAGAAAAGACAGGGATGTTGCTGGCGACAGGGGCGTCTTATTGATGAGGTCAGTAGTACTTTATTTATTTAATATGCTAGTTAATGTTGGTTAATAATGGGCAAATTAATCTGTTAGCCCTATTGGATTAATAGTTATTGGCACATATTGTATGTAGGTGTTGAGGGTGGGGTGGGGGGTGTGGGGGGGGGGGGGGGTGTAGGTATTGAAGTATAGGCCAGGTTTAGTTATTTTACATTAGGGTTTCTTCCTTGTTCGCGTGAGACCTCTGGAGACCAACCTGCGTCCTCGGGATAATCTCATGGGTATCAGGCTGGTGGTTCCAGGGTGACACCTGGGGGATGAATGAACCGGTGGTCCCACATTGTTGGGCACCGCGGACCCGTTAGTGGGCGGGGAGAAGGGGAAGAACCGGTGCGTCCCAATACGTGGGGCACCGCGGAACTGTAGTGAGGCACGGTGAGTCCCCAGACCCCCGTGTGAGAAACACACCCGAGGACCGAAGACACCTGTGGGTCTGGAACCGGGGCTCCCAGACATCAAGGGCCCTTTGTGGGGAACCCTAATTGTGGCCCACGGTGACCCAAGAGACACATGGGGGCAATGGGTTGGCGGGACCCACCACAAACAGGCCTCCAGAACCTGTGGAAACATGTGCTGGTACCATGTAGGTCGTCAGGTGACCCGCCAGCCGCCGGGACTCGCGTGGGGCAGGGGTATGAACCTGGATGATAAAGGAGAAATATGTATTTATCGGGGGGGCAAGGGGGTGGGGAAGGTATTTAATAAATAGAATGATGTTTAACTGTGGGGATGTGTTGTATTGTTTGATTGGGGGTACGGGGGGTGGGGGGAGGGGGGGGTCTGGCCCCAAGGGTATATGGGGGTAGGCCTCCCTTGGGGTTAGTGGGTTGAGGGTGGTTTAAGCCTCACGGGGGTGGGGGGTTAGTGTGGGAGGATAAATGTAGGCCTTCCCGAAGTTTTTGGTGAGAGTGGGTAAGTTTGGGTAGTGGTTTGGTTGAGGGTGGGTTGTGGGTTCACCCTAATGACTGTTAGCGGTTAATAAACCGCTATGGTGATTAAGGGGTTAGGGGACATTACAGATGGGTTTTTAGCTTGTCGTCTGGTTTGCAGCATCGGAGGGGGCATGGCCAGGATGAAGATGCGGATGGCCTTCGTCATGGCAGCCAGACATGGGTTGAGTGCTATTGCTATTATGTATTGAATGTATTTATTGTTTTTATGTATTTAATTTTTTTAAAATGGGCACATTCACTATATCCATTGTGGATATGGTAATAGTAATTGTGGCCCATTACTATACTGTATGTTTGTTAGGGGGGGGGGGGGGGGGGTGCGTAATTATTATAAGTAGTATGTGTTTTGACATTAATTGGGGGGGGGGGGGGGGGGGGGGGGGGGGGGGGGGGGCACCAATACCAATTGGTAAGTGAAGGACGGCGGGTAAAAAAGAGGGACAAAGGAAGGACTATAGGTAGAAGTGAGGGATCGTGAGGGGGGGTGTGTTATAGGGGGTTATGGGGTGGCGGTGTTAATATATATTAGGTGGTATTAATATTAGTGAAAGCACTGTATGCCTGCTGCATTTTATTCCTGTGTCCCCTAGGGAAATCTCATTGGTCCCTTGTGCCGCCCGCCCCCGCCACCTCTCATTGGCTGAGGCGGACAAATGACGACACCAAACAAGCCGTGGTCACACACGCGGTACGCAGCACACATTCACGCCACGCGACGAGCGACACACAGCACCCACACACATCAAAATGCACACCACAAGACCCATAGCACGAGAACACAAACAAACAAAAAACACAAAAAAACCTCTCTCTATTAACCATCGCCACACAAACCACTCTCTATGTCAATATATCCAAACAAACTCAACTCACTCACAGGCGCTCACTTACCTCCATTCTTGATCCACTCACCTCACTCCCCCGTGCCAAATCACCTCTCTCCCGCCTCCACTCACATTATCTCCGATCCACTCCACCTCTTCCCGCCTCACTACCTACCTCCCGACCGTACACTCCCCCCTCCCGCTCCACTCCCTCCGCTCCCCTCACCCTCCCTCCCACGGCGGGGGGACACGCGGGGGGACACTTGGCGGCACCTAAGAGTCGCCCAGAAGAAGCCGCTCCACTCCCTACGCCCACTCACTCCCGCTCACATCCTCACGACACGTCCACTCCCTCCGCTTCACACTCCTCCTGCTCCACTCACCTCCCGCTCCACTCACCACCCTCCGGCGGGGGACAAGACGGCCACCTAAGAGGCGCCCGGGGAAGCCGCTCCATTCCCTCCCGCTCCAACTCCTCACGCTCCACTCACCTCCCTCCAGCCTCACTCACCTCCCTCAGCCCAACTCCCTCCCAAGCGGGGCCCCGGGACACGCGCCACCTAAGAGGCGGCCCGGAAGGAAAAGAGAAAAGAAAGAAAGATAAAAGAAATAAATCTAAAATACAAATACAGAAAAGAGTAACAATACACAAGAAATAAGCATCCACTAAAATTACCAAAAGGCCAGCGTGGGACACGTGGCCACCTTAAGAGGCGGCGCCACCGGAAAGGACCCCTTCCTCCATGCGCGAAATAACTAAGAGGGCGAAAGGAAGGAGAGGTTGACGTGTGTGTGTGTGACACTGTGTGTGTGACACTGGTGTGTGTGTCACGTCGGTGTGTGTGTTCACATTGGGGGGGGCAGGAGGCGGAGGGAAACATACAGAGGGAAGTGGAGAGGAGGGACTGAAATTTTAACAACCACCCCCTTCCTCCTAATGTCCACTGTCCCCCCCCACGGTTACACTGCTCCCCCCCCCCCATCCTGTCCACTGTCGTCGTCCCCTCCTGTCCATGTCCCCACTCCTGTCCACGGTACACCACCTCCTGTAAACTTTTGTTTGTCCCAAAGCCTCACTGGGAAAAGGAAGGAAAAAAAAGCGTGGTACGGCTTCAGTCATTCTGGCACTAAACACACCCACTCATGCTACACTGGAACAAAACCACCCCCTCCTGCTCACCTGTCCCCCCCCCCCTATGTCCCATCTGTCCCCCCCCTTTCTGTCCACTCTACTACTAAACCCCCCGTCCCTAACCCCCCCTGTCACTGTCCCCCCCCCTCCTGTCCAATGTCACCCCCCTACTGTCCACTGCTCCCCCCCACTTACTGTCCCACTGCCCCCCCTCCTGTCCATTCTCCCCTCCTGGTCCACTTCTCCCCCTCCTGTCCACTCATACTGTCCCCCCCTCCTCCTGTCCACTTGTACCACCCTCCTCCTCCTGTCCCAAGGGTCCCCCCCCTCCTCCTGTCCACTGTCCCCCCCTCTCCTGTCCACTGTACGCCCTTCTGTTGCTTCCCCCCCTCCGTAAGCGCCCCCCAACACCTCACGTCCACTCTCCCCACCCTTCCGCTCACGCTTCCCCCACCCCCCATCCGCCTCTTCCCCCACCCTCCCATCCGCTCTCACCCCACCATCCCGTTCAGCTATTCCACCCTCCCCCCCTCCCCCTCCCCCTCCTCCCCTCCCCCCTCCCTCCCCTCCTCCTAGCGGGAAATTTAACTCACGGGCAACGCCGGGTCTCTAGACTAGTATATCATATATATTAGATATGTATTTAGATATTTATTATTTAGATATTAGATTTATTTATATATTATTATATATTTATTTATTTAGATAATTATTTTATTTGATATAGTTATATTGTAGATATATTTATTATATATATTTATTAGATATATTTATGTTAGGGTGGGCAGTTGTGGTGTGAATTTTTTTATTGGGGTGTGCGGGGGTGGGTGAAGGGGGGTATTAACCGCTAGGTCGTGAAGAGTTAACTGCACCCGACAACCCCCCCCCCACAGACCCAAACAGCAAACAAAGGGCCAAATACCCCCTTCGGATGCCGCGGGGGGCTCCGGTGATGTGTATCAGCTCCGGAGACCCCCGGCATCAATCACAGACAGGAAAAAGGCCAGATTTTTCAAGTGTCGCCCTTGCCGATTGACTTTCACAACCAAGCCGCAACTTTGAGTGGCAGGACGAATTGCTGAAAAAATGGCTTTTTCGAGGTGCCGATCTGCACCGATAAAGCACCGAAAACAGAGCGGGCTACTAGAATACAAGCGATTTTAAAAAGTGGCGAAAGGTGCCAAAAGTGGCTTATCGCCAGCCAGCACTGCGAATTTTTTTTTCGGAAGAAAAAAATGCGATTGGGCAAATTATCGGCGCTACTGAATACCAAAGGCATTTTGTGGCGATAAAAACTTTCGGTGCATAGAGCCAATAGTTCCCTATCTATCACTAGACATATTACACTAAACATACAGGACATTGGTCCAAACAGTACTAGACGAACACAAAACATACATATACAAGAAATACATTCAAATACTCACAATACATGACCAAAGGAGCCCAAGATGCTCCACATCAGGGTTAGTGGGAAATACCACTACCTTGATAAATAACTCCAGCAGGAATCTCCCAACACACTAATGGAGGAATATATATCTTGGCCATCTCCGAGGTTGAGCTGGACTAGGAATACCCAAGTATGACCAAGAGGGGAAAAAAACTTAAATGGGGATCTTAAATGGGGATGCGAGAAATCGATTTAACCCCCAACAGTTCTCCAACACTTAGTACCAACCAAGTATGCGTACATGCCCCACCATCTCTCAAGGAATGCCCAGATAAACCATTTCAGAACCACTGTGTCTAAGTTACACCAGAAAACCCCCAGCTCAAAATCAATGTTCAGCCAATTTGAGAGAGAGAGTTTTAGTTCATAATCTATAGCCATTGTGTAAATTGGTTGGTACATATCTTTCTCATGATGGCAGTAAACTGGTAAGTATGCGGAGGATTGCCAGCAACAATCAGATGGAGGTGTTGCCCTCAAACCCTGGTGAAGGTGTCATATGTCCCAAAGGAAGTGACAAGCTTTGTGTCCACGCAGTGAACACTCAGAGCGTGTCTGTTTTATGGAGTGATATAAGACAAAGAATGCTAAAGTTAGTAGTTCATCCTGTTGGTGTGTCTGACTGTTCAGTGAGGAGGCAGTGGAGGTCTGCAACAGTGTTGCAGTGTCTGATGCAACCGAGCTGTGAGACTGTGCATCTCCAAAGCAGAGAGACAAGCTGAGTGAATCTCCGTGAGGGGAGAGGTGGGAGCAATCTATTAGAGGAGAAGGAACCTTCCTAATGGAGTGCCACGCAGAGAGATGAGCGGGAGCTGCTAGGTGAGGGCAGCTGCCCATACGAAGATCAATAAAGATGTCCTGATAAAAGATACCCTAATTGTATGAGTTCGGAATACATCTGCAGAGGAAGGCACCACAGAGGAGAAACTCTATCAGAACCATCCCCATATGCGGACGCAGGGATCCTGATGAGGTGGGGCGCGGCATGGATCATATGTAGACTCGCACACACTACCTCAGCTGCCTGTCTGGGTTGACAATCCCAAATTACCATCATGCGGGAGACTCAGGAGTCTGTTGCCAACAGGTGCACCACCAACGCGACAAGGTAATGGTGGTTGGTTAGACCACACGGGCCAATCTGAGATTGGGGGGGTCAGGCCATACGAAAACCGTCGACATTTGGAGGCGCTGCTGGAGACCTGTCAAACAGGACAGCTTTTGCTAGGCACAACTGGAAACAGGGAGAGTGTATGCTGCCACTTTGTGTGTGTGGGAACGGAAACCAGGGGTGTCAGGGAGCTGCTGGAGTTGCAGACCGCACGGCGACCTGGGGACCTGCAGGAGTTGGGTTTCGGTGAGGGGCTATAGCTGTCCGTGTCACCTTGAGGTAGGGGTAGGTATGCGAAGGGATAGCCTGTTAACGAGGTCGGAATCTGGACAGGGTTGCGCTAGGCTAGCAACCAGTAGGTAGACGCCCCCAAATACTGCCATGGAAGCAGCCAGAGTACTTTAGCCATTCCAGACCACTTACCGAAGTGGAGCACGACTGCAGGAAGGAGAACAGCACACAGTAAGAGTGAGCCTAGCCTGAGGTAGTGAAAACACGAGTCAGACCTACATTAGGTACACAGGTGGTACACAGGGCAACTTTATTGTATCGGTGTGGCAGCTGCCCGCAGAGAGGAGCTCCATGTACACTACCGCAAAGTACAGCAAGCGAAAGACATCGCAAGAATGAGGTCCGCGTGTGCAGAAGGTCCAAGATGGTTGGCAGGCAGGCTGATGGAGTGGAGCGCACATGGCGTGTGTGCGGGGGTGAAGAGCAGCTACGGAAACGACTTTTGCGGCCTGCTGTGGAGTGGCGCCCAGGCTGTGGCCGTGCCGTTTTGGTCCTGTCTAGACCTAGGGGTACTACCCCTGAGGACAGTGAGGAGGACATTTGAGTGATGGTGTGGGGACATGATGGGTTTGTTGCCGTCGGCGTACAACAACCAAAAGCACCTCAACTGTAAAAAAGCTGACAATGCAAACCAAAATGGTGGCTCCCGCTTCCCTGGGAGACCAGTGGGCCAGTTGCAGACATGAATACAATACTGGACATGCAGAGAGTTGGCCAGGAGTGGCGCAACAGGAAAACCCCACCCGATGGGGGGTATGGCCGAAAGCTGCGGCCGCGCCCTCATAGACTATGACTAATCAGCCCCAGTGCTGGGTCACGATCAACTTATGGGACCTCCTAAATCTCAACCAGGGGGAGTGGTTTCCAATTATGCCAGTGGGAACGGATCCAGCTGAGCGAGGAGCTGGTGTGAACCGGTCGTACCTCTACAGAAAATAGTTCCTGTAATCAGTCTGCCTGTGTAGAAGAAGACAAGGAGGTTGCAAGCAAAGTGGCTGCAAGAAATTGGCCGGGGATGGCGCCAAATAAGGAGCGGTGCTCAGGGGGAAGTGGCGCGAAATCGGAGACACGCCCCCCAGGCGTGAAAGTTCAGCCCCTGTGCCCGGGCATCCAATAAACTTGTGGACCCTCCCCTAATCTCCAATAATGGGAGTGGTTTCCAGCTCTGGCAGATGCGGGTGAGCAGATGAAGGAGGGGTTGCCAAACCAGCCCCTGCACTTCAATCACGAGGAGCCAGCGAACCAGAGCAGACATGCAAAGAGTGTCTCCTGTCGTTAGCATGGCCAGCAAAATTAATGACGAACCGGATATCTCTGCCCAACCCTATTCGGCTCCAGGAGGCTTCCTGGTGCTCAGGCAGGTGGCAAAGAGAATGTGGCGTGCTTATGATTCAGTGTCGGCTGCGGGCGGTCCGGTCAGTACGCGTCCGATGCCCTCAATCGGCATTCATTATTTGTGGGCCGTGCAACCATTTGTGTCCGGGCAGACCGTGGAGGGGGACGGACACAGCCATGCTAACGGCTGAAGCCCCGCGTACGGCCTGGACAGAAGCCAGTTGATCCCGGTACCTGGGGATCGCTCATGATGATAAAAACGGAGCCTGAGGATAAAAAGACCTACCAGCGAGGTGAGGGCCAAGAACCTCCCCACGGTCCCTGGGGAGTGCACTCCCGAATCAGAGTTCGACTCCTCGGACGAGGGCAAGCGACCCCGCCGATGGTGGTGATGTGCCTACGGTGGACCACTACAGCGGTGCTGGGGAAGAATCAGCACTTACCTGGTGCGGCGGAGCGGAGTCTCGTGGCCGGTGCAGAAACAACCTGAGAGGCGGAGAGTCCCACGGCCGTGGTGACTGGCGGATGCGGACACGGATAGGAGAACCATCCCGAGCCGACGGGAGCGGGGTAAGCGGACATCCTTGCTCCCCAGGCGCCGGTGGTGGCAACGGCGGAGAGAGGGCCTGGCCCAGGAATGAGAGCGGGAGCAGAACCATCACTTCGGCGCGGCGGACGTCATTCTGAGGAAGAGGTTCCGGTTGGGGACCCAACCCAAGATGGCGACTCGTGCCGCGGAGATCGATGACCTCACTTCCGGCGGCCATAGCGGAGCCGAGGGGAAGATGGCCGCGTCCTCGCGACCGAGCAGATGTACCAGGTCGCCTGGGTCCGGGAAGACGGTGCAGGCCCTGCGGAAGCCTTGGAGTAAGGAGGCGAGTAACCAGGAGTGCCAGTCGATGGTACGGGCACCTAGGTAGCGAGAAGTTGCGGGTCGTAGCCCCGAGTATGCCGGCATATGTTTCCCGATGCCCCACCCCCGGCCATAGTTAAAACACCTGCCCCTGTCACTTTCTCATCTGGGTCCCAGTCTAGCCAAGGTTTGTTGGGAGTCCCGAGGTCACTTCTGAGAACGGACTGGGAAAACTTGGACTGGGGCGAGTGCTTACATCTGAGATGGGTCGGGAGGGGAAATGTCTATGCGAAGAGTGTCATCCATGTACCAGTGTAATAGTAGTACTATTAATGTAAGGTTAGGCCTAGAGCCTTGGGTCCAATTCTAGGTCCACAGCGACATCAGGAGTTTTGTCTGGGGATTTAGGTAATGTGCTCGTAGTGTGCCATTGCCGGGGAAGCCCCTATGTACCTCCAGTGTCGGCAAGAGTTGCCAGGGATCGCCAAAAGTTGTTACTTTATTTTCACCATCCATGGGAGAGAGAAATTGAGTTTGAAATGGGTTCCACTGATGAGGAAGGATCAGACGAGGTAAATTTAGATACTGATGCTCCCTAGGGTATTGGGACCTGAAGTGTCAGACGAGAAGTGGTATAATCAAGAAAAGGGGTTTACATTCCAGGAAGGTGCCGAGAAGTGTATGGCATGATCCTCTCAGTCCATAGCATCCATGCCGAAATATGGGTGATTGTGGGTGTCCCGTATGTCACACAGAGTGTTACAGCATTGCTGCTCTAACCCAGTGGACCATGCTGTGCCAGCAACAATCATGGTGGGTTGCCCTCAAACCCTGGTGAGGTGTCATATGTCCCAAAGGAAGTGACAACATACTTTGTGTCCTTGCAGTGACACAGAGCGTGTCTGTTTTCTGGAGGTGTGATAATAAGACACAGAACTGCCTAAAGTTAGTAGTCAGTCCTGTTGGTGTTCTGACTCTGTTCAGTGAGAGGCATGTGGAGGTCTGCAACAGTGTTGCAGTGTCTGATGCAAGAGCTGTGAGACTGTGCATCTCAAAGCAGAGATTCAAGCTGGTGAATCTCCTTGAGGGAGAGGTGGAGAGCAACTCTATTAGAGGAGAAGGAACCTTCTAATGGAGTGCAGCAGAGAGATGAGCGGCTGAGCTGCTAGCTGTGAGGGCAGCTTGCCCATAACAGATCAATAAAGATGTCCTTGATAAAAGATACCCTCATGTGAGTTGATTCTGGAATTCTCTGCAGAGGAAGGCACCACAGAGGAGTTCCTCATCAGAACCATCCCCATGCGGACGCAGGGATCCTGATGGTGGAGGCACTGCACTGGATATGGTAGACTCGCCACACACTACCTCAGCTGCCTGCGTCTGGGGACAATCCCCATACAACATGGGGGACTCAGGAGTCCTGTTGCCAACAGGTGCAACACCAGACACGACCACGTAATGGGGGTTGGTTAGACCACACGGGCCAATATGAGATTGGTTTGGTCAGGCCATACAGAAAACCCGATACATATCCAATAGATTTCCCGTTGTTAATATGTTGAATTTATCACCACCTCTCCAATTCGGTACACATATTTCAATGGCCTGACAGATTTAGCCTTGGGGTTCTGGTCATGATGAACAAGAAAATTATGTGATACACTGTGTGTAATCAGACCTTTACAGATATTGTAACCATGCTATAAATCCGTCTCTGGAACGTTCTTCCTGTTGTCCCACATACTGCAGGCACAAGGGCACTGCAGTAAGTAAGATAACGAACTCAGATTTGCATGTAATAGAAGAACTGATTTAATAGATTTTTGCAGTTACATTAGATGCTCACACTATGCACAAGCGTACACTTGGCAACATGGCCAAACATCTCTTTAGTTTGTGTATGAACCACTATCTGCCCTTATTTTAAGGGGACACCTGGGCGCAATCTGTTTTTTTAGATTGTTAGCCCTCTTAAAAAAAATGGATGATCGCGGAGTGAGCATTGTGATAATGTTGTGTCCTGTAGCAAGATTGGCCAATGTTAGAAAAAATATTTCTTATTTGGGGGCCATGGAATATATATGGGTAACAAAAGATATTTTGTTCTGTACCCCAAATATTCCTCTTTCTATATCCAGAAGTTTATCTTGTCCATCCCCTCTGAACCAGAGAAAGTGTTCTTTCAAGCTCACCTACAGGATATTATGCTCAATAAATTTATTCTTAAGTTTGTCCGCCTGTTTGTCAAACGCCCCAATAGTGAAGCAATTGCGCCTCAGACGGACGAACTGTCCCTTAGGAATATTACGAATCCACGAGGGTTGTGGTGGATATCTTCCAAAAATAGTTATTGGCCTGTACCGGTTTTAAGAACGTTTGTGTGTGTCTGATTGTCAATAGCACTATTATTAAAGCTGCAGTTCAGCAATATCCTGCATGTGTGTGTTTTTTTAATAAATCAGTTAAGAAAAACAACTTTGAAAGACCAATTTTCTTGTATTCTATTTTAACAAGCATGTTTGTTCCTATAGCAACCATTTACATTCCCCAGATCTGAAGATGTCGCCAAATTTCGCCGATCAATAGACGGAGAACGAATTGACCGGCAGCTATGCAGTTCTTTAGGTAAGTAGAGATTGCCCACATGAAACTATTGAAGAAAAAAAAAAAAACTAAAAAAAACAGGAGCTTGAACTGCAGCTTAAGATCCAAACAATTAATTTCCTTAGTGTCTTATGGCCTCGAGACCGATGGGTACGGACTTCTGTATCATAGGGATGTTATGCTTGTTGGCGAAATCCTGGTCCATAAAATTCTCCCCCAGACCCGGAGTCGACAAAGCGGACACGAATACTCTGAAGTCAGGACCCTCGAGGAAGATTGGAAGCATAATCCTTTTGTAGTCTTCCCTTTATAGGGGGAGAAAAGAAGAAATAGTACCTAATCAGATTCCCCCATACTTTATTTATATTTATTATTTATAAAATATTTTACCCGGAAGTAATACATTGAGGTTACCTCTCGTTTTCAAGTATGTCCTGGCACAGAGAAAACAAATAATACATGGTTACAAGTACAGTTACATAAATGAACAAGGTATACATTATATACAAGACATTGCATGCACAGTTAAAGAAAATATATATTATGAGCGGATGAAACAGTTACAGACCAGGTTAAAATGTGAGACAGCCTTAGATTTGAAGAACTTAAACTGGTGGTGGATGCGAGGGTCTCTGGTAGGGTTGTTCCAGTTTGGGTGCACGGAAGGAGAAGGAGGAAACGTCCGGATACTTTGTTGAGCTTGGGACCATGAATAGTCTTTTGGAGTCTGATCTCAGGTGATAGGTGCTGCCTGTGTAGGGCGAGGAGGCTGTTTCAGGTAGCTGGGTAGCTTGCCCAGAAAGTATTTGAGGGTGAGACAGGAAAGGTGAACTTTGCGCCTAGACTCTAGTGATGACCAATCTAGTTCTTTGAGCATTTCGCAGTGATGTGTGTTGTAGTGTGCATTGGAGACAAAACGACAAATTGAATTGGAGAGGGTGTCAAGTTTGCTAAGGTGGGTTTGAGGTGCCGAGCCATATTACTATGCTCCATAGTCAATAATTGCATTAGCATCTGCTGTGCAATACGGGTCAATACAACACCAATACACTTCCACTGCCATAGATATCTAGATTTATATAGGATTATAGATATATATATATCATATATAATATATATAATATATATATATATATATGTGAAGTTATGTGAGTAAAAAAAGTGACAAAACCCTCCCTAGCAAGGCAAATAGCACATGGAATATTGACTGTATGCTCATTTGTATATGGTATTATATATATTTTTTATATAAACACACACTTTCAAAGACGGTAGTGATTCACGTAAAGATATATATATTCATTTATGGGAGTAAAGAGTGACGGTCCTGTTGTTCATAGTTTTTGTATCCATCATTGAATGGTAGGCACACCAATCTCTTTACGTTTTATTTTTATACTAGCTGAGAGACCCCCGGCGTGCCGCGGATGTAATGTTCCCGCGCTCCTCTCTCTCTCCTCACCCATACACCTCTCTTGTTTGTCCCCCATCACATCAACCAGTCCCACCTCCCTCTTTTACAGGCTCGCGTGTGGGATGCGTAAGTCATTGGGTGCGTAGTCAGTCAGTGTGTGTGCGCGCGCAGTCAGGGTCTGACGCAGCAGAAGAAACACAAACACAACACAGGACGACGACGCACACAAACACACAGTCAGTGTTGTCGTTGGCCCGTTTTGTGTGTGCCTCAGTCAGTCGTGTGTGGTGCGCAGTCAGTCATCATTCAGTCAGTGTGGGGGCACTGTTGCGGCGCGCGCGTGCCCAGTAAGTGTGTGTGTGTAAGTCGTTGTGATGGGTGTCAGTCAGTGTGTGTCGGTCAGTGTGTGTTGTGTGTGTCAGGTGTGTGTGTGTGTGCTTTTTGTGGCATCGCCCTTCAGTCCCCGTGCTGTGTGTGTGTCATGTTACGCCTTGCGCCCTGTGCCTTTTCTTCTCCCCATGCTCGTTCCCGTGCCATTGTGTGGTGTGTAACACGTTCCATTCATCGTGCTTTCTGACCAGGAGACTTAGGGAGGATTTGTTCCTGTAAAGTACCCCTAGTTTGGCATAGGTCTTGGTTGTCAGGGTATCAATGTGCATCCCGAATGTTAAGTGGGAGTCAAACCATAAGCCCAGGTATTTAAAACTAGTGACAGGTGTTAGGGTGGTGTTAGCGTTGGTTCTAATCAGTAGCTCAGTCACTGGAAGCTTTACAAATTTAGTCTTGGTCCCAAATACCATTGTTACAGTCTTGTCAGTGTTTAAAAACAGTTTGTTTTGGGAAATCCAGTTTTCGAGTCTCAAAAAGTCAGACTGAAGTATGTGTTGAAGGTCAGAGAGGCTATGGCTGTGTGCATATAGGATTGTGTCATCTGCATACATGTGTATTGAGGCTTCCTTACAAGCTGTGGGAAGATCATTAATGAACACTGAGAAGAGTAGGGGCCCCAGAACAGAGCCTTGCGGGACACCACAGGTGATATCCAGGGGGTTGGAGTTAGAGCCTGAGATGGACACATGTTGGGATCTTCCTGATAGGTAGGACTGAAACCAGTTTAAAGCATGTTTCCCTATTCCAGAGCTCTGGAGTTTGTTAAGCAGGATAACATGATCAACTGTGTCAAAAGCCTTTGCAAAATCCAGGAATACTGCACCAGTGAGTTGTCCCCGTTCCATTCCACACTGGATTTCATTGCAAACATTTTAGCAGGGTAGTTACGGTGGAGTGTTTGGGACGAAACCCAGACTGGAATTGGCTAGGGAAATTTGTCTTGGTGTAGAAATCGCTTAATTGGGAGTGGACACATTTTTCCATAACTTTGGATAGATTGGGAGAAGTGAGATTGGCCTGTAGTTTGAGACAGTGTTTTTGTCCCCACTTTTGAAGATTGGGACAACTCTGGCAGTTTTCCAGGTTTTAGGGATATGGCCTGCAGACAGGATAAAGTTGACTATGGACGCAATTGGTTTGGCAATGGCTGGGGCACCAAGTCGTAGGAACCTAGATTGTAGTAAGTCGGGTCCACATTGGCTGCTTAGTTTTAGTTTGAGGAGCGCTTGTGTAATCTCCTCTTCAGATACTGGGCTAAATTGAAAATTGTGGGCAGTGTTGGGAGGGGGTGGGACTGTAGGGATACTCCCAGGATGAGATTCATGTTTGGGGTTTGTGCTGCGTTTCGCTAATAAGTTAGTGGCACACCCCACAAAGTAATCATTGAATGCATTTGCAATGTCAGTGGGATTTGTCAGAGTAATATCCCCCTTAGTGATATTACTTGGTTGTTGATGGTTAGGAGGCTGGAATATATTGTTGATAACCTTCCAGAAGTTAGCTGGGTTTGATGTATTTTGGTGGAGATTGTCAGAGTAATATTGTGCTTTTGCATGCCTTGTTTGCCTTGTGCACATGTTCCGCATGCATCTGTAGTGATTGAGATCCTTGGTAGTGCCAGTTACTTTGTAGCTTTTCCACAAGGCATCCCTGAACTGGTAGAGTGCTATAAGGTCAGGTGTAACCCATGGAAGGTGCCCCCCCCCGTACCCTTATTTTGCGTAGTGGAGCATGGGTATCGCAGAGTTTTAAGAACTCGGATTGGAAATAGTCGAGCTCATTGGGTGTTGGCGTTTCCCGGCTCCGTAGGGCAGCGGCGCACCAGATGTCCAGGTAGACCGCAGTAGAAACACAGAGCCTCATTCTTCCGGAGTTGTTTCTCAGAATAGGAGCGTTGATGACTTCCTAACTGCATGGGCTCTGGGGCCTCAAGAGCTGGGAGAGTGGTGGGAGTAGGACTGTGGATTGGAGGCATAGGAGTGAGAGAGCGAGCATGATGGCGTTCAAGCCGCCTTTCCTGGAGGTGTTGATCCACCCTGATACATACGGCTATCAGGTCCTCTAGCGCGGGAGGTCTTTCCTGAGCAGCTAACTCATTTTCCAGAGTCTCCGAAAGTCCTTGCCAGAAGACTGCAGATAAAGCCTCATCGTTCCAGCCCGTCTCCGCAGCAATGTTCCGGAACTCCAGAGCGTACTTAGCAACAGATATGTGGCCCTGGGAAATATGAAACAAAGAAGATGCAGCAGGTAACTTTATGACCTGTATGAATTCTTTCTTGAAATTAGCGAAATCTTGTGTAAGTTCGGGTCTCTGCTCCCAGATGGGAGAAGCCCAGGCCAATGCATCGCCAGTCAAGAGTGCAATAATATAAGCCACTTTAGCTCTGTCGGAAGAGAAGCGAGAAGGGGTTAATTCAAATTGAATGTCACATTGGTTTAAGAATCCTCGACACCAATGTGGGTCACCAGCATAGCGATTGGGAGTGGGGAGACGTGGCTCCAGAGGTACATTGGGCTCCGAACTAGAGGGGGACAAGGTTGAAGGTCTGACAATGCGAGACTGAGACTGATGGAGTGAAATAGTGGCGATTTTCTGAACCAAGGTTGTCCAAATACTGGAAATGCTCGGTAATGGATGACAGGGCTGGGCCCACCTCAGGGGGGTCTATGTTTGTTGGGCTCAGCATACTGTAATGCTTGCGCTGCCCACAAACAAGACAAGACCCCGGCACTGAGGTAGGATGGTATTACACCACACACCCGCAGCAGCGGAGGCATGCCTGGAAGGTGGATAGTCTAACGTAGCCGGGTCTGGGATCGAGAGTGTAGGAGATGCGGTATACTTGCTGAGTTCTTGGATTCGAGAAGACAGTAAGGGTCCATAAGCCGTGGTTTGGGATTGTAGAGAGCAGTGTAGTCTGAGTCCGTATGCCGTGTTCAAGGGTAGAAGAGACCGCCGTAGTTGAGGGTATGCCAAAGTCCAAAATCCAGAAGGGTCCACAAACAAGCCGAGTCGGTACACAAGGAGGTTAACTGCAAACGAAATTAGAACACTGCACAACAGAAGTGAGCTTCACGAGGCTACATAGGATTATGCTGAGCAAAGGATGGGAGGAAGCAGGAGGTATTTACAGACAGGGCAGACCAATGGGGACAGGGGGCGGAGCGGAGGTGCACCCCAGCGGAGCTGGAATAGACTGCAGGCAACAAGGGAGGGAGGAGAGACTTGCAACGCAGCTGGGGGTCGTTGCACGTCATTGCATGTGGGCGCCGCGCGGGAGAGATGCGCGACACGTGCGGGAGGCGGGACCAGGTTCCGTGCGGCAGCTAGAAGAGCTGCAGGTGCGTGCGCGCTCTGTAATGAGAGCGGGGGAGTGCACATGAGCAGGAACAGTGGCCGCGGTGGCAGCAGCAGGTAAGGAGGGAACACGCCGCAAAGGACGTGTTCCCCGATTCCTTACAGCGACGCACCCGAGCTCCGTAGCAACCAGCTCATCAACCCCTTACCACCTTCACCTGTCTCACACACCCGGCCTATCACGGTCTCCATGGAGGCTTCACCTCCGCTCCTCTCCCCCAGGGGATTCGCTCATCCTGCCTACTTATGCTCAGCTGTGCCACTGGCACTTTGGCTGAGCATAGATTCTTGTTTCCTGTGCTTACCTATCCTGCGCTTCTACGTCCAGTCTTGTCCTGCTGAAGCCTACCTGTGTACCGACCCAGCTTGCCTTTGGACTACTGCTTCTCTGGGCTACTGAACTCGGCTATACTTGACCCTCCGCAACTCTCCTACCCTAACCACTCTACCCTCTCCAGCTCCGACCTCGGCTTCTAGTACCCTCTACATTCTGGACCTCTCCTACTCTGACCTTGGTAAGTATAATGACGACTCTAACCTGTGCATGCTGGGGGCTGCAGTCCCCGCGGAGCCTCTTCCCTGTACTGGCCGCCGCTTGCGCTATCTTCTGTACATGCGCCAAG
The DNA here is from genome assembly GCA_036426205.1 of Ascaphus truei. Taxonomy (NCBI): domain Eukaryota; kingdom Metazoa; phylum Chordata; class Amphibia; order Anura; family Ascaphidae; genus Ascaphus; species Ascaphus truei. Next base: position 85,756 of record WSYH01001101.1, read on the forward strand.
CTTCTGGTATGGCCGCCGCAACTGGGACATCACTGCGCATGTGCGAAACGTACTCACGCACACCCGAGCTCACCAACATGGTGGCGCCCTGCGAAGGGAGCCGCCGTAGCCTCCGGCGATTCCGTCGCCACCGCTGCAGCCCCCGCCCCCACAGGCAGACGCCACCGCGCACCTGGAGACACGAGGAAGAGGTACGGGGGAAGCAGGAAGCCCAGAGGGGGACCCTGGCTACACTAAAATCCAGACTCTGTGGTGCCGGAGCAGAGGATGTGCTCAGTATGCAAAGAGGTGGAGGGGCCAAGTTAACCCATGCCCCCTTGCTACCTAAGAAAAGGTGCCCGTCTGGTTTTACAATACTGGCAAATCGGTGATTGGCTGGTAGGAGAATTCCCACGCTCTGATAAGCTGTCCAGGTTAGTGTATGAGGGCCTGAATGCTTAAAAGGGCTTGCAGCAATGGGGAGCGAGATTCCAAACGCAGACCAACAGCGGAGAATTCAAAGATGCTCAGAACTGAATAGACGCGAAACTAGCTTCAAGGATTTGAAAAGCAGGCATTGTAGAGGGAGAGGGGGTTGGCCCGGTATTAAAGGGGTTGCACCCCATATGGCCACCCCCTGACCTCACCACGGAGGCAAGGGGTTAACTGGACTGCGGTCCAGGAATGTGGTTTTTACCTTGCTGTAACATGAAAATGTATGTTCCCCTGTTGTAATGTATTTCCACCATGTAAGTGTCTGTACCACACACACACTGGGATCCATCCGGGAGGACAAGGGTTAATAGGTAGAAAGTGATTATAGCCCTTTGTTTAATTTTCCCGCCTTTTCAGGCACCATTTTGCAGAGTCTCATAGGCCGCCATTGGAGCTCCATTCATTTCAATGGCGGATCTAGCAGTTTTGAACCTGTTTTCCTCGAAGACCAGCAGGTGGCATCCGAGAGGAGGAGCGGCGGTTTCCCATTGTAAGTCAATGGGCCCATTGACTTCAATGGAGATTCCACGACGGCGATCTCCAGGAATAGGTTGACAGCTGTCCAAACCGCAAAACCGCAACGCGGATACTTTGACTAAAAAAGAGTTTGATCACTATTAGGCCAAGTTCAACGACAAGTGGCGTGGGAATCTTAGGTTCTAGGGCACCCAGGAATAAAATTCTTTTTGCCCCTAGCTCCTAGGCCTCCCCTCACTTGACCACCACCGGGTCCAGGAATTCAAAACCCCCAGAAAGGGTCACGCCGGCCGAGCGGGTCGCGCCATAGGCTTCAATGGCGGCAAGAGGAGCAGCGCGAGAAAACGGCTAAATCCAAAACCCTGAAAACCATAAGCCCATACCTCCGGTTCTGGAGGGTCCAGAGGGCCGGGGTTTGGGGTGCCTGCAGTCACTGTTCCGGCATGACTGCAGATCCATTCCCGACCCTCTCCGACCAACCCGACGGAGTATGGACCACCATAAAGGTCCGTGAGTTTTTTCCCATAGACATCAATGGCGGCCGTTTCCCATTGACCGGCTATGGCGGAGAAGCCCCATAGGCTTCAACGGCAGCAGTACCCCATTGTAAGTCTATGGCGGCAGACTCCCATAGGCGCCAATGGCGGAGTTTCCCCATTGAAAGTCTATGGCGGCGGGGCCCGTTGATTTCAATGGGAAAGAAGTGAAAAACTGAGATTTCTTTTACAGCGGAGAAATTTGTAATAAAGAAATAAACGGTTTAACTTGTATTTGCATATCTCCGGTTCTGTGGGTCGCAGCAGGCTGAAACTTGGCCACTATGGTGACCCACTTCCGGCATGAAGGGCTGTGTCGTTTGGACCCGCTGGACGTAACAGAACCGGTTATTTTAATATGTCTGTATATTAAAAACTATGTTGTGTATCAAAGCAGGGACAAAAGCCTGTGAAGATTCCTGCCCACTGAGGAATGCAAATGGTCAGGGGGGCGACCTAATGTCTAAGAAACAGATACCTGGTCAAAGGCTCATCCTCTCTAACTGTTTACATGAGGGCGGAGAAGTACAGGACTTGAGTGGTTTGTAGGTGCTATAACTCACACCTACAAACAAAGAATATCCTGCCAGATACCCCAACTGGCAGACTGCCCGGTGCCCGTGATTTGGGTGTGGGGCTACAGAAATGAGACCCTCAGGGTCCCCGTACGCATGTGCCATCTAGCTGGGGGGCATGGATTAACAATGTTCCCACGTTAGAGATTGAGTGCAGCTAATTGTTCTCCAATAGTCTGCACTCAATAATAAGAATAGGGTTGAAAAGATATATAAACTGTTGTCAACCCTACAGTCTTGGTCTTCTTGTTACATCTTGATTGATACCTGATTGCTGGAGAATTGCTATTTGATACTTCTTCATTCCAACCCCTAAGTAAGTGTTACCTTCTTGTTTGTTAATTGTACTATCTTGTTGTGTTCACCTATCTAAGGAATAAATCTAAGCCTCGTTCAGTTCAACCCAGTTATTTGGTGTATATTATATCTTGTCATAAGTTACCGTGACAGGCATTGCATGCAGAAAACAGTTCCAGGACTTTTGTGAGTAACTACTGGTTATTGGAAAGTGCTCTAAAAAGGTGATCTTAAGGAATTTCGTTCCGGAAACGGATTTATTCGTTAGCAGGCAGGGGGGTTGCTCGGTGGCAGCGGCTCACTCACAGGGGGGGTGTGGGGTGGGTTGCTTGGCGGCGGCTCACTCAATGGGGGACGGGTGGGAGGGTTGTGCGGCGGCGGCTCACTCACTGGGGGGGCGGGTTGCTCGGCGGCTGCTTACTCACTAGGGGGCGTGCGGGAGGGTTGCTCGGCGGCTCACTGGGGGGGGGGGGGGGGGGGGGGGTGGGGGGGGGGGGGGGGGTGTGCCGGGGGGCGGCAGACGGGGGGGGGGCGGGTTGCTCGGCAGCGGCTCACTCACTGTGTGTGCGGCGGTAGGGTTGCTCGGCAGCGGCTCACTCACTAGGGGGGCGGGCGGGAGGGTTGCTCGCCGGCGGCTCACTCACTGGAGGGGCGGGTGGGAGGGGTGCGCGGCGGTGGCTCACTGGGGGGGCGGGTTGCTCGGCGGCGGCTCACTCACTAGGGGGGTATGCGTGGTGGCGGCACACTCACTTTGCTCAGTGGCGGCTCACTCTCTGGGGGGGCGGTGTTCGGGAGATGTGGTGGTGTGTGTGTCGCTTCCTTCCTCGTTCTGGTGACTCCTGCTGGCAGCTGGCAACACTTCCATCACCACTGACTTCCATCTGAAGTAAACACATCACTAAAGAAGTTTCACTTCAAAAAAACTCCACCCCACAAATACACACAAAAAAACTCTACCCCCTCCAAATACACACAAAAAAACTCTACCCCCCCAAATACACACAAAAAAACTCTACCTCCCCAAATACACACAAAAAAACTCTACCATCCCCAAATACATACACACCCCCATCCCCCAAATTCATAAAAAAAAAAACCACACACACCCCAAATACATACATACATTTAGTTGATGACTTAAAAAAACGTTTTAGGGACCCCCAAAAATATAGTCAGAACTCAGTTGAAATAAACCACTATAAAGAACCAACCGCTCAACTTAGTTAAATCTCAAGTAGTTAATTGAAGAAATACCTATATACCGGTGCAAAGGGACATGATATACCTATAAACCATAAAGTGCAAAATAAAAGAGTTTTCACTAGTTCCCTTTCACTACTGCACTCAGGTATGAAACTTGTACAGTCATAAGTCAAAAGTCATAGAATCCTAATATTCTCAATATAGCAACTTGATGGGTGAGGCTCAATTGGCAAAAAATATATAGAAAACCGACTACCAGGAGTTCCTGAATATCCTTGACATAATATGAAAAATAATAAAGTTTTATTTATACTAAACAACGACGCATGTGATAAAATATATACAGTGATTATTAAAAAGCCCCAGGACAGGCGATTTAGAGATTAACACTAGTGGATTACCAATTAGGTGAATATAATACCAACTAATGTCGCTAGATCTGATCTCTAATAGAGTATTCAAAGATATATCCACACAGAAGCAAAATATGTCAACATCCTAAAATCGATGGTAAATTAATGTGGATGTAGATTTGCAGCCTATGGTATCAGCAAATGGTGTAAAGTGACTACAAACACATAACATACTAAATATAGCCGGGGGTCGCGTAACTAGTTTGCATGAGGAGTCTCGTTTGTTATCGGAATTAACCAGACAAATTGCTCCACCAACTAAGAACAGTCATGTTACGTGAAACCCAGCTATATTTAGTATGTTAAAGTATATACACATATTTCACTTATACTACATAAATACGTATACTTACTTTTAAAACTGATTACGTTTGTCTTACCATTTTCATGTTTTATTTTATATGTTACTGTAATTGATTTATATTTCTCTACCAGAAATGAAGTTACAGGAGAATAAATACTTACTAAAGCTGTGTAAATAATAAAGATTGGCTGCTGCCTTCGCTTCTTCCTACCAGATGGTGGCAGCCCATTTTCACATTCATGCCTGTATCTGTGCTATGGGATCACTCTCTTCTTTCAGTTTGTGGTTCTCTCGTCTGGTCGGCTGGCTACTTACTGCGCATGCGCAACGGGCACGGCCTTTTCCGAGTGCTACAGCGCCCTTACGTATGCGCTGTGACTCTCCGGTCCTAGCCCAGACGGGACGATATACGGCGAAATGGTTAGTAAACCGAATAAATATAATCAGCATTACATGCTTAAATGTCCCCTGCACAACGCACAGCAGTTTAATACCGCGGGAACTGGACGAAGGTTGCGGATGGAGTTGGATTGAGAAAGTGTCTAGAGGAGCTGGCGCTTCCTGCGTGGCCTAATGGCTGCTGTAGCCGCAGGCCGGCCGGCTCCTTTATATCCTTTGCTCTGCCACTTGGTCACTGAAATGCATTAGTTTGTTTCACGTCCGCCGCCTGTCCAGTTTTGTGAGCTAATATTTGTGTTTTCCTACGTCCTCCAGTGCTGGGTGTACCAGTACCAGGTCTCAGTGCTGGGTGTACCAGTACCAGGTCTCAGTGCTGGGTGTACCAGTACCAGGTCTCAGTGCTGGGTGTACCAGTACCAGGTCTCAGTGCTGGGTGTACCAGTACCAGGTCTCAGTGCTGGGTGTACCAGTACCAGGTCTCAGTGCTGGTGTGGGTTGTACCAGTACCAGGTTCAGTGTGGTGTACAGTACAGTACCAGGTCTCAGGGATGGGGTGTACCAGTACCAGGTCTCAGTGCTGGTGTGTACCAGTACCAGGTTCTCAGTGCGGGTGTAAGTACCAGGTCTCAGTGTGGTGACCAGTACCAGTACCAGGTTCAGTGCTGCGGTTATGTACCAGTACCAGGTCTCAGTGCTGGGTGTACCAGTACCAGGTCTCAGTTCTGTGCGGCACCCTGATGCTCTATCTCCCATGTGTTTTTATTCTTGTGTAGTTGAGATTCAGCTTCCCTTTTAAGGAAGTGCACTTTGTGGCCTATATCCTTGTGCGGTGGATCAGCATGTTCTTTTACTTTTATAATTGCATTAACTCCTGTGTTGTCAGAAGGGCCTTCTAGTAGTGTATGGGTTAACCTCTACAGTGCAAGAGCTGTTTTTTTTTTTTTTAAATATCACTGAATGGGTCAATTACATTACATTACAATTATTGGGGCATAAATCTAGCCGCAAACGCTAACAAAAGGGGTGCTGGGTTTGAGGGGTGAGCCCCGTGTAGGTTCTGCATGTACATAAAACCTGTACCTTGTGTGAATTGCCAGAGCATCCGTGTGTGTATCTCCGGATCTAAGATGTCTGAGTCTTAACATTTTCATAACCACACGGTAACAAGTCCATCTTAACGCTATATCAGTGCAAATAGTCTTATGGTAGCAATGTTCGTATTTCTTCTGTAAAACTTTATTGTGGTTCTTGTAAATTCCTTTGCAATCCTCTTTTTTTTGTTCTCGTTTTTGGATTATTTTTTTATGGCTACAATTCAAGAGAACTAATTGCGTATTAATCTTCTAAATTTCATAAACTAACTGAATTATTATTGACAATTTCTTATCTTGATGCTGTAATCCTTGATTTGTAAAACCTAACTAGGTGGTCCTGTGTGCTTTTGTTTCTGTAGGGGTTTGTCAAGGTTGTAAAGAACAAGGCTTATTTTAAGAGGTACCAGGTCAAGTTTCGCAGAAGGAGAGGTGAGTGTTTTTGCTTTATCTGTTAAATGTTTTTGACTGTTGCTTTTCGATCTATTCATTTCCCAATATTTGTTTAATCTAATAGAGGGCAAGACTGATTACTTTGCCCGCAAGCGTTTGGTGATCCAGGACAAGAACAAATACAATACTCCTAAATACAGGATGATTGTGCGTGTCACCAACAGGGACATTATCTGCCAGGTAAGTAGCACGTGTGCTGGACACAAGAATATCAAGCTTATGTCTGGGACAGCATGCTATTCTCATGTGGGTTACGTGAAGATGGGAGTCATGTTGTAACGGGGAAAACCAGAAGCGGGGAAGAAAGAATGGGCCCCAGTACCAGGACAGTTCTATTGGCACTTGTAGGAGGTGTAAAGTACACTTTTTTTTTTTTTTTTTTTTTTAAATCCTTGTACTAAACATATTAACCCCTCCTAGTTGCTTAGGGAGACCATGGTTTGCTTTTATTAGTTTGCTCTTGAACGGAGTAAGCTAAGCAAATGATCTTATATTGATGGCTCAAGCAACCTTCAGGTCCAACCTAAACATCTGAGAGAAAGTTCCACTAAATAATTTGGTCAGCCAGAGTGAGCACCACCCCAGATTGATTCTGATGTGGTTAGAGTTCTAGTCTGTCCGTGTTTTTACTTAAGAGGGAGAATCCCCCCCCCCCCCCCTGTGGTTCCCAACATACTTACTAGTGGGTTTACCAGTATTGCTTCCGAGCTTTTGAAGGGGATTTAAATAGAAAGCCACAACCAGGGATGTTGCAGCTTCCTAAGGATGATTTATTTATTTTTCTTCCCACCCAACATCCCAACACACATTTTCCCCACCATGGGGCTAAATGAGGGTAAAATTGCTCCTGTAAGTCAATTAGTTTGTTTGGGAAACAATTCGGGTAAGCCTAGTACTTATTGAGCTACAGATGTCATACAAAATAATGGGTGAGATTGCAATTCTATATTCTGTGTGTGTTTCACCTGTTGAGTTTGTTTGGCCTTTGTCTTACAGGTTGCTTATGCCAGGATCGAAGGGGATATGATCGTTAGTGCTGCTTATTCTCACGAGCTGCCCAAATATGGTGTGAAAGTTGGTTTGACCAACTATGCTGCAGCCTATTGCACTGGCCTGCTACTGGCTCGAAGGGTATGTCTTGATCAGTTAGTGCAGAGCGTGTTCCTATATGCTGTTGGGTAGCACTTTGTAAACTGAAGAGGCAGACTTATGGGAATAACCAATAGGTGAATTGGGTCCCAGTTTAATGTGCTGTGACATGTACTTCTCTAGCTAGTGAATAACGAATCCCTGTGGATATCAAGGATGCCAAGATCATCCATAGGTAACGAAACGCTCAATGCTCAATGAATATTGGCTTTAGTGAGGTAGGGCTGTGTGAGCAGATAAATGTATGCCGGTTATAAGCAGTGAGGGAAGAGATGCTGTCAATGGCAGGAGGAATGCTGTACCCGCCCTACATTTAGACTAGTGTTAGAAACTTCATATGGTGGATCCTATCACCCTATATGGTAACTTTAGAAGATCTTTGTGCCCTTGTTAAGTTTACCAGAAATGTTTGATTTAATCTTTTTCTCAATAGTTGGGATAATTGTTTGACATCTAGTTACTTTCTTTTGTGCAATACCATTTTTATTTCCAGTAATCCTAAAATTAACCAATAACCATTGCTGTGCTGGAGGGCTTTGCAATATTGCTCCTTAATGTAGAAGTCTGTCTTAACTGTGCGGACTCATTGTGATGCATAATGTAGATAGCTGGTAAGTTATTAGAAAAAGGAAGCTCGCAAGCATTCATTGCGATGTTCTGTAGGCTGTAAGATAATGGCAGGGAAACAAAATTGAGCTTGCATGACTGCGTAGCAGTATTGCTGAATGATATGATTCCCAGTGATGGAGAACTGCAGTTGGTCCATCTGTATATGATGCAACTCCATTGTTTCTGTGTGCCATGCCCTCTCTCCCCCCCCCCACCCCCCCAAAAAAGTTAGTGTTGCTGCCTCTAGAATGTATTTATAAAATGTTTTACCAGGAAGTAATACATTGAGAGTTACCTCTTGTTTTCAAGTATGTCCTGGATGACAAATACATGGATACAAATACAGTTAAATACGTGTGCCGGGTATATATTATATACAAGACATTGCATGCACAGTTAAAGATAATATATAATAGATAATGATCCTTCTGGTTCACAGTTCAGGCGTGAGGGGGTGTTGTCTGTGCGCGAACACTAGTTTTATTTATTTATTCATTTTATAAAGGTTCTTAACAAATTTGGCCTTGACAAAGTCTACGATGGCCAAGTGGAAGTAACTGGCGATGAATACAACGTTGAAAGTGTTGATGGAGAGCCTGGCGCCTTTGCATGCTACCTGGATGCGGGATTGACAAGAACTACCACTGGGAACAAAGTCTTTGGAGCTCTGAAAGGAGCCGTAGATGGAGGTCTGTCCATTCCTCACAGGTAAGCAGCAGTGCCACTTGTGCATGTATTGATTAAATGTCAGAGTTGGTGGCATTAGAATTATGGAATCTGATGACATACTGAAATTGGGCAGGGTGCACATTGGGGGTTAAAACGTGACTGATGTCCCAACCCTGGTTATGCATTATTCCAGTGGTGCTCAAGATCAGTATTAAAGGGCTGGGAAAAAAGGCCAGATTTTCAGAGCGCTATATACTTAGGCAATTTCTTAGTGATAATTGAGGTTGGATTAATAGGTTAAATAGGTTGGAGTGAACCACTGTATTCTGTTGGCATTTGGACAATCCATGGCTGCTACAGTGTTAGTGCATTGGCGAGATGCAGCCACCCCTGCTTTCATGCTTTAGAAAAAAAACTTTAATCATGGTCCATACATGTTTTCGTTTTTGAGTTGGGGGGGGGCGGGGGTCTTTTGGAGCTGAACTGGGTTATTTTCTGTGGGAACCTTGCCGAGGTACTTGTCAGTCTGCCAAGGAAACCAAATGTCCACCAAACTTGGGCCAATAGGTAGATGCAACATTCAGTTGCAGCTTCCTATTGGACGCCCATTTCAATCCACCTGCATAATCAGGAAGTAATAGTAACTTCACTGACCAGTAGCTGGGAAGGGAGTGGCTCAGCTCCGTGGCACCACCCAATTCCATTATGTAAAAAAAGACATCCATATTTGACAGGTATAACCCCTTATTCTGTTGAAATGATTGTAAAACTTGTTGCCCTGTTTACCATACCCATACATTTTGTAGACTTCCCCCCCCCCCCCCCTCTTTTTATATTTTGGAAACCTTGTTCATTTTGCCCTTTCCAAAAAAATAAAAACGCTTTTGATGGGAAAAAAAGGGTTGCTGCATTAATTGTGTAACTCAAGTACACAAGGGATATTGACCCCATTTCCCCCTGGAGGAGGGATAAAAACAAATTTCTAACCAAGCTTTATCCACTCTACACAGAAAATACTGCTGTGAGGAGGCGAGTAAATCTGTGTTGTGGCTCATGGCATAAAACCACACAATTAAAACTTGCCACCATTAGCCACATTGAGAAATTATTTTTTTTTTTCTTGAAGTTTTGCTGTTTACAGTGCATACAGATGAGCACTTTACAATGCTTGATTTCGAGGTGCTGTGAGCTACTGTATGGGAAAAATAGACAGTCTTTTTTTACAACTGTTATTAATGTGGCTAAAAATGAAATTGCCCTGTCTGTGATCTAACCTCCTGACTTTTTTTTTTTGTAAAGCCCAGTACAGGCATACCCCGCATTAACGTACGCAATGGGACCGGAGCATGCATGTTAAGCGAAAATGTACTTAAAGTGAAGCACTACCTTTTTCCTACTTATCGATGCATGAACTGTATGGCAATCGTCATATACGTGCATAACCGATGTAAATAACACATGTGTAACAGGCTCTATAGTCTCCCCGCTTGCGCACAGCTTCGGTACAGGTAGGAAGCCGGTATTGCTGTTCAGGAAGTGCTGACAGGCGCATGCGTGAGCTGCCGTTTTCCTATTGAGCGATATGTACTTACTCGCGAGTGTACTTAAAGTGAGTGTCCTTAAACCGGGATATGCCTGTATTGTGTAGGTGAATAATGTGCCTTTAGTACTGATTCACAGGATGCTTTGGAAATAAATCATAGTTAAATAAGTGTTTGACAATGAGCTTTTTATAAATTGTGTATCATTTTAAAATGGGTTTTGAATGATCATCTCCAGGATAACTGTTTATTGTGCCTTATGTTACTACTCTTTGGTAGTAGGACACTAGTCCTGCTTTTATTTGGTCTATTCTCCCTTTTGTAAATCCTTTAAAGCTTCAGTTCAAGCAATATCCTACATGTATTAAAAAAAACACATCAGTTCAATATGAGAGAACTTTTAGCATTTAAAAAAAACAAAACTTTTTAATGTATTCTAATGTAACAAACCTTTTTGTTCCTATAGCAACCATGTACAAAGTCACATCCACTTCCCCTTCTGAAACAGTATCACATTTTTGAGTTCTGCCCTCTAGCAGTGAACCAATTGAATCCAGTGCCTGCCTGCCTGGTCACATGATCTTCCTCACAGGACTTTGGCTGTCTCTGCAGCAGAAGAGGACCCAGGATGCATTTAGTGAACCTGGGCCGAATCTTCAGCAATCGATTACAGGAGAATGGCTTGATCAGCAACTTGGCTAATCGCTTGTCATTGTGCAGATTGTATTAATGCACACATTGAATGAGAAAGATAACAAAAACGCTTAACGATTGCTTGAACAGCAGCTTTAAGAAATTGACAAATGCAATTATAAATAGTGTAGTTATTTTTGTGCATATTTTGATTTTGTAGGGAGGAGGGAAACTTACACGAGTGAGATCAAGGGTCAGCTTTCACAATTTCAGGACTTCCCGTCAGACTGATTATCTACATCAGATGGGAGTGGCTTTGTTCCACTTTGTTACTGTAATGCTATTAAAAGCTGCTAGCTGATGATTCTCAGTGACTGAGCACACTGCAGTTGGTCCTTGGTCTGCTTCTGATGTAACTATTGTTTCAAGACGGGACTGATAGCAGCCAGAGCAAAAGATGGTATATACCTGTGTAGAGGCATTAAAAGTTTATGGTTTTAGATGGGCACATCTATATAAATTGCCATTAAGCTGACTCGGTCGTAATAAGTGTTCTTTGTTCTTAGCACCAAGCGTTTCCCTGGCTATGATTGTGAGAGCAAAGAGTTCAACGCTGAAGTCCACCGTAAGCACATCCTTGGCCAGAATGTGGCTGATTACATGCGCCTTCTGGTGGAGGAAGATGAGGATGCGTACAAGAAGCAATTCTCGCAGTACATAAAGCATGGTGTCACAGCTGACCAGGTAAGGGCAGAATTCCCTTCTGTTGTAGTTTAGCTTTTTTATTTTTTCCTTTACTGTCGGGGCAAAGCGGTGTGCTGCAGGCCTGTGTGGCTGCAAAGTTGTAAGTGGTGGTCTCATACCTCGGCCATAAACTTAAAACTGGTCAGAATAAGTTTACTATGGGGAAAAAATTACGTTTTGTACATACAGTTCTAGCTATCTCAAACAAAACTTGTAGCAAAAATTGAAGATTTAAAATACTTGTCAGACATTATCTTACATCCTACATCGTACAGAAAGTAGTATGTACAGTATATCTAAATAGCGCCATTAATGTACATAGCGCTTCTCAGCAGTAATACACGTGTCAATCATATAAACAACAAAATACATAATGGAAAGAAGTGATTTAGACATAAAAGTGACACTTAGGAAAAGGAGCCCCTGCCCCAAAGAACTCACAATCTAATTGGTAAGTAGGAAGAACGTAGAGAGACAGTAGGAAGGTGTTCTGGTAAGTGAGTCTGCAAGGGGGTCACAGTTGTATCAGCCACAGAGCTACTTGTATGCTTAGATGAGGTGTGTTTTTAAGATGGGTCTTAAAGGTGGATAGAGAGGGTGCTAGTCGGATATCGAGGGGAAGGGCATTCCAGGGGTGTGGGGCATTCAGTGAGAGGTTTAAGGCGAGAGAGGGCTTTAGAAACACAAGGGAAGGGGGGAGAGACCTTGAGCAGAATGAGTCTGAATGGGGTATAGTGAGAAATTAGGGCTGATGTAAGGAGTCGAAGAGTGTAAACCTTTAAAAGTGAGGGAGAATTTGAGTGTTTGATCTGGGATTTGATAGGAAGCCAGGAGAGGGATTTTAGCAGGGGAGATGTTGACAGATTTAGGATAGGTTGCAGGGGAGACAGGTGAGAGGCAGGAAGGCCGGACAGCAGGAGGTTACAGTAATCGAGACTGGAGAGAATGAGGGCCTGAGTCAGTTTTAGCAGTGGAGCAACAGAGCAAAGGGCATATCTTTGTAATATTGCGGTGGTATAAACGACAGGTTTCGGCTACCTTTTTTGAATGTGAGGGGACCCATGGCAGCGTGCTTGTGCTACTGGGTGTATGCTAGTGCTTCCAACAGGAATGTAGGAGGAGGTAGTAAGGTCAGGTTTGAGAGGAAATATGAGGAGCTTTGTTTTTTCCATGTTAAGTTTTAATTTGGCGGAGAGACATTCAGAAACTTTGGTCTGAACAGTAGGTCTAAGGTCAGGTAGAAAAGTAAATTTGTGTCATCTGCATAGAGGTGATATTTGAACCCAAGAGATGTGATTAGGTCACATTGTGTAAAGAGAACATCCCAGGACATAGCCCTGGGGTACGCCCACAGAGTGATGGAGGAGGACAAGGTGTTGGCAAAAGAAATAAAGTACGATGGGAGAGGTAAGCGGAGATCTAGGATATAGCTTTGTTACAGATTGAAAACCAGAGACAGAACATGAAACACAGACAGAGCTCAGTGCACATCCAGTGAAACCGATACACGGTACAGTGCCTAAATATACATGTATAGATATCTATTAAATAAAATGGTCTTTTAGTTTAACATTTTGGCCTGGTAATGCACAGGTTATTTAGAATTTATATTAGTGTTGGGGACCCTTGAGATGTGGTCTGCCGGGCAGTGGCTCAGGGGCTTACAACACTTTTGGACAAAATGTTAAACTAGAAGACCATTTTATTTAATAGATATTTATACATATATATTTAGACACTGTACCGTGTATAGGTTTCACTGGATGTGCACTGAGCTCTGTCTGTGTTTCATGTTCTGTCTCTGGATTTAAATACATATCGCCATGCTCAGTAGCACTCCTCTGTGACACCTATATGCTTCTATATATTTTGGGGGTTCAATATGAGTTTGTTACAGATTGATTAGATTGTAAGCTCTTTGGACAGGGATTTCCTTTCATATTGTCTGATTTTGCTGCACTTATACTATAATTCACTGTACTGTATTCTTTGTGAAGCACTGTGTACACTTTTGGTGCTATATAGACATACAATACAGATACCAAGAGTATGGAGAAGTGGGTCATCAACAGTATCAAATGCTGCAGAGTGTATTGACTTGTCTTTGGCAGCATGTAAATCATTTGTTATTTTAGTGAGGGCTGTTTCAGTGGATTTTAGCAGTGCTGAAGCTAGATTGTAGAGGGTCTAGGAGAGAATAGGAGGTGAGAAAATGGAGCAAGCGAGACAAAACAAGACGTTCAAGGAGTTTAGAGGCAAAAGGCAGGAGGGAGACTGGATGATGGAAAGACTGTTTTTGAGTAATGGTAGAACGGTTGCATGTCTAAGATAGAGAAGAATCCCTTTAGTGTGGCACAGAGTAAACACCCTAATTAAAACGATCTTTATTAAAGTAACTTAAAATATAACTGTTTGGACTCCACAAAAACAAGACACAACTGATAAAAACAATTAAAAGAACCGAAGAGGTGTGGGTAAGTGTAACTAATTTACTAGTAGTACAGTTACTAGATATAGTAAACACTTGAGTAGTGTAAGTATTAGTGCCCATATGGTGTCCTGAAACAGGATATATCCAAAATAATAGCTGAATGATCCACTATGTAAGGGGAACCCTGTGTTTGTACACCTTACCACCAAACTACTAATAGTTATAGTTGTTTGTTTGGAGCATGCACACAGAAAAAATATACTGTGGCACGCACAGGGGTGCCAATAGGACCAAATAATATGGAACAGCTGGATAGGATAGGTAGCACTAGGTAATGGCTGATAGCTGTTCCTAGCTAATGGGAAACATAGCAAGATATTTGTTATCGTTTAGCAAATTCAATTTTGTGCATATACAAAATACATTTCTTTGAGGTTTGTTTTCCAGATGGAAGAAATATACAAAAAGGCGCATTCTGGTATTCGAGAGAATCCAGTGCATGAAAAGAAGCCCAAGAAGGAAGTTAAAAAGAAGAGGTATTTCATTAAATGATTTTTGTTTTAACTTGGATATTTAAAGCTTGCTGAACTGCTGATAGTGCTTTATGTATTTTGATAGAGGTCTATGAAGTTTGAAAATGCTCCCTGTACTAGTGCAAGAACCCCTGCAAAACCAAACTTCCACTTGCATTTTATTTGCCATTTTCTCTGGATTATGACTTGTATATATGGAGTAGGTGGCTGCTGTCTGAAAATCTATCCCTTAAAGTTTTGTTTCAGATATTTTAAGCAGGAAAGATCGAAGATGTCCTAGAAAAGTAGTTACTATAAAGATATGGCAATTGCCGGATACATTATATTGTATGAATCGATGTATTTGGCCATTGCAGTATCTGAATAGTAAATACATTTCTTTACAAGGCTACAGTACTCGTAAAAGCAGAGCTTTGAGATTTATTTAATGTGAATTATTTAAATGAGTGTTGCTTTCTAGGGTCACTTTTTAATAATAAAAAAATGAATAATTTAACACCTGTAGGTGCTGCCATTTACTTTCTTGTTCTTTAATTTCCCTTGGCACTGTGATAATGCGACGTGGCTACTTGTAGGCCTACGTGTGGATATTTGAATCTCCATTTTGTTCCCCTTGCAAGGGATGGTACTGGGAAAACCTTCGGATGAAAGTATCTTGAATCAGGGGCTCCCCAAAGCTGAAATTAATGCAGGTTCGCCTTCGGAGAGCCCCTGCTAGCCATCTCTAATAATGGGGGGCGGGCCCGCCCGCCCTTTAGGCAGAACTGCAGCTTTTATAAATGTGTCATTTGCTGCTCCTCGGCCAAACATCAGTGTTAAAGATGCATACTGCAGCTGTATTGGCAGCCTCACATTCATCTTCAGAACTGAAGTAAAATCTTGTGTAAGTTATGTTTTCTAAGTTTCTTGTTTCTCTTGCCCTGTTCAGGTGGAACCGTGCCAAACTGTCCCTGGCCCAGAAGAATGATCGTATTGCACAGAAAAAGGCAAGCTTCCTCAGAGCTCAGGAGAAGGTTGCAGACGGCTAAACTGAACCTCCTGCAACTTTCCATGAGAATTTCAAAATAATGCAAAAAATAAATATATTGACATCACTTTTATGGAGTTCAGATTTATTTGTAATGCAAAATGGCCTCCAAGTATTAATCAAAGCATGTAGACGGTGCTTGAACTAACAATCCCTCCCACTTTTTTTCAGAGCCAGGGATAGGGTATGCCTTAAGAGCTGACCTGCTAGTTTGTCAACTTTGAGACCTGTATTGGAGCAATTAAAAAATAAAATAAACTTTTTTTTCTATTGTTAGTGGAACACTTTAATGTAAAAATCAGGATGGCTGCTTCTGTCAATAGAACGCTGCAAAACAATGGCTTTGCTATTGGCTTGTGAGGTTCTGAAAAGGGAGTACAAAACTGCAAATGTAAATTATTATAAACTGTGAGGTCCCCTGAATTGAAAATATCTTTGTTCAGCTCTGGAGCCCCAGCCCCATCACTACATTTATGATTCGAAGAACAAAAGGCATGATTACTGTTTAATTTACTCTCGAACCCTGTTTTTAAGGTATGGTGGAAAAATAATTCTAAATGCCCTTAGAGGATTTCCGATTTTAAATCCTGTTTTGACCACTTGGACTGCAGCCCTTTTTTTTATTTATTAGAAGTGTTGTGCGACTTACAAGAAACTTGCTTCAGTTCATCCCCAGAGAATTAATTATACAGTAGTATCTCAAGATTTTTAGCGACCTAGGACGGAGGTGCTAAAGTTAAGACCTCAAAGGCTACCAACAGGCCAGGTGTTGGATTTCTCAAATTCATACTAATCCAATTGGTATGTTACCTTAAGAACCTGGCCTGTTGGTAGTCCTTTTGAACTCCACTTGAGTACCCCTGACCTAGGAATTACATATGAACATGCGTTTGAGTAGAGAATTGCTTGTCAATTTAACCATGGTTTGTTACTATGGGAATTGCTGTTCATCCCCATAGATTAAATACATAGTCTGAATTAGCTTTGACAACTTTGTTTAATTAAGATCTCCTTAATGTGAACCGTTCATGAACAGGGTACAATTTGTCTGAATCCACCCCTATATCGCCCTCCCCAAACCATGGATTTCTTTCAACAGTGGTAGATGCCTCACCACTGTGCATTTTAAATATCCCGTAAGTAACCAGGACTCACGTCGTGTGATGGAACGTGTCTACCACAATTGCATCATCACGTTAGATACTAAGTGCGGCTAAACTAAAAACTAATTGACTATACTTTGCTCACATACAAACATTGATAAAAAGTCAATTTAACAAAAAATGAAGCAAATGTGTAAAGAGGAAAATGGGCACCTCAAATTCTCAATGTAAAAGATAGCAAAGGAAACAGATAGGAAAAAGCAGGCACCAGCAAAGCAGGAAAAAAAAAAAAGAACATCCAAAGAGCGTGTGCCCATTAAAAAAATGATTTAATGGATTGCAGCAAGGGTTACAACAACATTATGGGGTACAGGGCCCCCCCACCAACGCGTTTCGAGCGTAAGCTCTTTTTCAAGGTGACTTTACAGTACTCACATGCTCGTTTTTATAGCCCTTAGAAGCATGCTGCAATTCATCAGTGTTCACTTCCTGAAACTTTCAGAGTGACGCCCACGTGATGACGTCAGCAAGCAACATGAGGGATACAAAAAAATTCAAAAATGACAACTTTATTAGTAACATGAACAAAAGAACATCAATATTGTTAAAAATGCCTATGGAAGTACCTGGCATATATTCCTAGCATAGGAACAATCAAAGAACAATAAACAATACTTATTAAAAAGGAAATGTCATTAAATAAAACATCAATACTCCTACTAAAACCAAGAAATAACATACAGAGCTATAGATCTTAAGATCTATATTAAATGATATTTTGGATTTTTAATACTATTCAGAAATTCTATAAAACAGAATTTTTAGTTTATGACAAAACAACATCTTCTATATGTAGTCCATAAATGTCACTTCCAAAGTTCTAATCAACCTTTATTTATCACACAGTATAACACTCAAGTTGGTCAAATTAAACATATTGTAAAAAAAAACATTGGGGTTTACTTTCTGGGGATTATCTTTTGACAAATGTATACAGTACACTGAAGGTCCCCAATTTGTATTCAAGAAAGCAAGAACTATTGCAAATTCGGTCTCTCCTAGTCTCTTTTCTAGTAAAACTGGTCAGTCTAGACAGATACCAAAAGGCAGTTTCAAATGTCTGAAATGTATTTCATTTAATATATGCACCCAAATCCTTCAAAGTTTAAGTCATTTGTCACCGGATGTGAATTCCCTGTTGCGTCCTTCATCAATTGTGATACCACATTCGTAATTTATATTTTGAATTGCGGATGTGGCAAACAGTATTTAGGCCGCACCACCAGGGCCCTCAAGGTACGCATCAGGGAGCATATGAGACTCATTAAAAAAGGAGACCTTACTCATCCGGTGTCATACCATTTTACCAATTGTAAAATGGGTAGTATTGATACTTTCAACTTTATAGGGATAAAACATGTGCCAAGCCCGGCCAGAGGTGGTGACAGAGCGGAATGTCTGGATAAACGTGAACTATATTGTATTTACACTTTAAAAACAAGAATTCCCTCTGGTCTAAACTCTGATTGGGACTTGGCACCATTCCTAAATTGATTTATCATATAACATGTTTATGAAGGATTAAGTGCATATATTTCCTTGCTTCCCTCTGCTTTTTCCTCATTTTTAATGCTGAAGGAGTATACAAATTCCTCCCTTTTCTTATTTCCCACTTCATTCATATGTATATGCATATACAGATGGGCATATAATGCTTATACAATTGTATGTGCTAGTCACACCTTTGTCATGCTTATAATGAATGAGTTCATTGTTATACATAACTCTACATAGGTATTTTTTACCCACTTAAGATCTATATTAAATAATATTTTGGATTTTTAATACTATTCAGAAATTCTATAAAACAGAATTTTTAGTTTATGACAAAACAACATCTTCTATATGTAGTCCATAAATGTCACTTCCAAAGTTCTCAACATTATTACTTTTTCTTTCTTCAGATGGATTATGATGATCTATATGCATATATATTTTTACCTTATTATGGAATAGTTATGTGTATATATATATATATATAGACATATGGTGACCAGGGGATCCTGATAGCCAAAAGAAGACAGCAGGTAAACAAAAAAAAAAAAAAAAAAATATGACACACAGATGTGTGACCTAGCAAAAAAAAAAAAATATATATATATATATAGATATATATATATATATATTATATATATTATATATTATATATATTATATATACACACACATACACAATTATTCCATAATAATGTAAAAATATATATGTCATAGATCATAATCCATCTGAAGAAAAAGTAATAATGTTGGGAACTTTGGAAGGACATTTATGGACTACATATAGAAGATGTTGTTTTGTCATAAACTAAAAATTCTGTTTTATAGATTTCTGAATAGTATTAAAAATCCAAAATATCATTTAATATAGATCTTAAGATCTATAGCTCTGTATGTTATTTCTTGGTTTTAGTAGAGTATTGATGTTTTATTTGAATACATTTCCTTTTTAATAGTTTTTTATTGTTCTTGATTGTTCCTATGCTAGGAATAATGCCGGTACTTCCAGGCATTTTTAACAATATTGATGTTCTTTTGTTCATGTTACTAATAAAGTTGTCATTTTGAATTTTTTTGTATCCCTCATGTTGCTTGCTGACGTCATCACGTGGGCGTCACCTGAAAGTTTCAGGAGTGAACACTGATGAATTGCAGCATGCTTCTAAGGGCTATAAAAACGAGCATTGAGTACTGTAAAGTCACCTTGAAAAAGGCTTACGCTCGAACGCGTTGGTGGGGGGCCCTGTACCCCATAATGTTGTTGTAACCTTGCTGCAATCCTAAATCATTTTTTTAATGGGCACACGCTCTTTGGATGTTCTTTTTTTTTTTCCTGCTTGCTGGTGCCTGCTTTTTCCTATCTGTTTCCTTTGCTATCTTTTACATTGAGAATTTGAGGTGCCCATTTTCCTCTTTACACATTTGCTTCATTTTTGTTTAAATTGACTTTTATCAATGTTGTATGTGAGCAAAGTATAGTCAATTAGTTTTAGTTTAGCCGCTTAGTATCTAACGTGATGATGCAATTGTGGTAGACACGTTCCACACACGACGTGAGTCCTGGTTACTTACGGGATATTTAAAATGCACAGTGTGAGGCATCTACCACTGTTAAGAAATCCATGGTTTGGGGAGGGCGATATAGGGTGGATTCAGACAAATTGTACCCGTTCATGAACGGTTCACACATTAAGGAGATCTTAATTAAACAAAGTTGTCAAAGCTAATTCAGACTATGTATTTAATCTATGGGGATGAACAGCAATTCCCATAGTAACAAACCATGGTTAAATTGACAAGCAATTCTCTACTCAAACGCATGTTATATGTAATTCCTAGGTCAGGGGTACTCAAGTGGAGTCAAAAGGACTACCACAGGCCAGGTTCTTAAGGTAACATACCAATTGGATTAGTATGAATTTGAGAAATCCAACACTGGCCTGTTGTAGCCTTTGAGGTCTTAACTTTAGCACCTCCGTCCTAGGTCGCTAAAAATCTTGAGATACACTGTATAATTAATTCTCTGGGATGAACTGAAGCATTTTTTCTGTAAGTCGCACAACACTCTAATAAATAAAAAAAGGGCTGCAGTCCAAGTGGTCAAAACAGGATTTAAAATCGGAAATCCTCTAAGGGCATTTAGAATTATTTTTCCACCATACCTAAAAACAGGGTTCGAGAGTAAAATTAACAGTAATCATGCCTTTGTTCTCGAATCATAAATGTAGTGATGGGGCTGGGCTCCAGACTGAACAAAGATATTTTCAATTCAGGGGACCTCACAGTTTATAATAATTTACATTTGCAGTTTTGTACTCCTTTTCAGAACCTCACAAGCCATAGCAAAGCCATTGTTTTGCAGCGTTCTATTGACAGAAGCAGCCACCTGATTTTTACATTAAAGTGTCCACTAACAATAGAAAAAAAGTTTATTTTTTTTTAATTGCTCCAATACAGGTCTCAAAGTTGACAAACTAGCAGGTCAAGCTCTTAAGGCATACCCTATCCCTGGCTCTGAAAAAAATGGGAGGGATTGTTAGTTCAAGCACCGTCTACATGCTTTGATTAATACTTGGAGGCCATTTTGCATTACAAAAAATCTGAACTCCATAAAAGTGATGTCAATATATTATTTTTTGCATTATTTTGAAATTCTCATGGAAAGTTGCAGGAGGTTCAGTTTAGCCGTCTGCAACCTTCTCCTGAGCTCTGAGGAAGCTTGCCTTTTTCTGTGCAATACGATCATTCTTCTGGGCCAGGGACAGTTTGCACGGTTCCACCTGAACAGGGCAAGAGAAACAAGAACTTAGAAAACATACCTTACACAAGATTTTACTCATTTCGTGAAGATGAATGTGAGGCTGCCAATACAGCTGCAGTAGCATCTTAACACTGATGTTTGGCCGAGGGCAGCAAATGACACATTATAAAAGCTGCAGTTCTGCCTAAAGGGGCGGGCGGGCCCCGCCCCCCATTATTAGAGATGGCTACGGGGCTCTCCGAAGGCGAACCTGCATTAATTCAGCTTTGGGAGCCCCTGATTCAAGATACTTTCATCCGAAGGTTTCCCAGTACCATCCCTTGCAAGGGGAACAAAATGGAGATTCAAATATCCACCGTAGGCCTACAAGTAGCACTGCGCATTATCACAGTGCCAGGGAAATTAAAGAACACGAAAGTAAATGGCAGCACCTACAGGTTTAAATTATTCATTTTTTATTATTAAAAAGTGACCCTAGAAAGCAACACTCATTTAAATAATTCACTTAAATAAATCTCAAAGCTCTGCTTTTACGAGTCTGTACTGTAAAAATGTATTTACTATTCATATACTGCAATGCCAAATACATCGATTCATACAATATATGTATCCGGCAATTGCCATATCTTATAGTAACTACTTTTCTAGGACACTTCGATCTTTCCTGCTTAAAATATCTGAACAAACTTTAAGGGATAGATTTTCAGACAGCAGCCACCTACTCCATATATACAAGTCATAATCCAGAGAAAATGGCAAATAAAATGCAAGTGGAAGTTTGGTTTGCAGGGGTTCTTGCACTAGTACAGGGAGCATTTTCAACTTCATAGACCTCTATCAAAATACATAAAGCACTATCAGCAGTTCAGCAAGCTTTATATCCAGTTAAAACAAAATCATTTAATGAATACTCTTCTTTTAACTTCCTTCTTGGGCTTCTTTTTCATGCACTGGATTCTCTCGAATACCAGAATGCGCCTTTTTGTATATTTTCCCATCTGGAAAACAACTCAAAAAAAATGTTATTTTGTATATGCACAAATTGAATTTGCTAAACGATAACAATATTCTGGCTATGTTCCCATTAGCTAGGAACAGCTATCAGCCATTACCTAGTGCTACCTATCCTTCCAAGCTGTTCCATATTATGTTGGTCCTATTGG
Organism: Ascaphus truei; assembly: GCA_036426205.1. NCBI lineage: Eukaryota > Metazoa > Chordata > Amphibia > Anura > Ascaphidae > Ascaphus > Ascaphus truei. Next base: position 107,894 of record WSYH01001101.1, read on the forward strand.
ACCCTCTGTCGTGCCGACAGTAATTTTTTTTCTGTGTGCATGCTCCAAAACAAACAACTATAACTATTAGTAGTTTGGTGGTAAGGTGTAACAAACACAGGGTTTCCCCTTACATAGTGGATCATTCAGCTATTATTTTGGATATATCCTGTTTCAGGACACAATCTGGGCACTAATACTTACACTACTCAATTGTTTACTATATCTAGTAACTGTATACTAGTAATGTTTACACTTACCACACCTCTTCGGTTTCTTAATTGTTTTTATCAGTTGTGTCTGTTTTTTGTGGAGTCCAACGTTATATTTTAAGTTACTTTAATAAAGATCGTTTAATATAGGGTTTTACTGTGCCACACTAAAGGATTCTTCTCTATCTAGACATGCAACCGTTCTACCATTACTCAAAAACAGTCTTCATCATCCAGTCTCCCTCCTGCCTTTTGCCTCTAAACTCCTTGAACTCTTGTTTTGTCTCGCTTGCTCCATTTTCTCACCTCCTATTCTCTCCTAGCCCTCTACAATCTAGCTTCAGCACTGCTAAAATCCACTGAAACAGCCCTCACTAAAATACAAATGATTTACATGCTGCCAAGAACAAGTCATACACACTCTGCAGCATTTGATACTGTTGATGACCCACTTCTCCATACTCTTGTATCTGTATTGTATGTCTATATAGCACCAAAAGTGTACACAGTGCTTCACAGAAGACAGTATCAGTTGAATTATAGTATAGTGCAGCAAAATCAGACAATATAAAGGAAATCCCTGTCCAAAGAGCTTACAATCTAATCAATCTGTACACAACTCATATGAACCCCAAAAATATAGAAGCATATAGTGTCACAGAGGAGTGCTACTGAGCATGGCGATATGTATTTAAATCAGAGACAGAACATGAAAACAGACAGAGCTCAGTGCACATCCAGTGAAACATACACGGTACAGTGTCTAAATATATCGTATAAATATCTATTAATAAAATGGTCTTCTAGTTTAACATTGTCCAAAGTGTTGTAAGCCCTGAGCCAACTGCCGCAGACCACCTCTCAAGGGTTCCCCAACACTATATAAATTCTAAATAACCTGTGCATTACCAGGCCAAAATGTAAAACTAAAGACCATTTTATTTAATAGATATCTATACATGTATATTTAGGCACTGTACCGTGTATCGGTTTTCACTGGATGTGCACTGAGCTCTGTCTGTGTTCATGTTCTTGCTTGTTTTCAATCTGTAACAAAGCTATATCCTAGATCTCCTCTTACCTCTCCCATCGTACTTTTATTTCTTTTGCCAACACCTTCCTCCTCCATCACTCTGTGGGCGTACCCAGGGCTATGCCTGGGGATGTTCTCTTTACACAATGTGACCTAATCCCATCTCTTGGGTTCAAATATCACCTCTATGCAGATGACACAAATTTACTTTTCTACCTGACCTTAGACCTACTGTCAGACAAAGTTTCTGAATGTCTCCTCCGCCAAATTAAAACTTAACATGGAAAAACAAAGCTCCTCATTTTCCTCTCAAACTCTGACCTTACACCTCCTCCTACATTCCTGTTGGAAAGCATAGTAGCATACACCCAGTAGCACAAGCACGCTGCCATGGGTCCCTCACATTCAAAAAAGGTAGCCGAAAACCTGTCGTTTATACCACCGCAATATTACAAGATAGCCCTTTGCTCTGTTGCTCCACTGCTAAAACTGACTAGGCCCTCATTCTCTCCAGTCTCGATTACTGTAACCCCCTGCTGTCCGGCCTTCCTGCCTCTCACCTGTCTCCCCTGCAACCTATCCTAAATCTGTCAACTTCCCCCTGCTAAAATCCCTCCCTGGCTTCCTATCAATCCCAGATCAAACACTCAAATTCTCCCTCACTTTTAAAGGTTTACACTCTTCGACTCCTTACATCAGCCTAATTTCTCACTATACCCCATTCAAACTCATTCTGCTCAAGGTCTGTCTCTCCCCCCTTCCCTTGTGTTTCTAAATGCCCTCTCTCGCCTTAAACCTCTCGATGCCCCACACCCCTGGAATCCCTTCCCCTCGATATTCCGACTACACCCTCCTATCCACCTTTAGACCCATCTAAAAACACACCCTCATCTAGCATCAAGTAGCTCTGTGTCTGTATACACTGTGACCCCCTTGCAGACTCACTTACCAGAACACCTTCACTGTCTCTCTACGTTCTTCCTACTTACCAATTAGATTGTGAGTTCTTTGGGGCAGGGCTCCTTTTCCTAAGTGTCACTTTTATGGTCTAAATCACTTCTTTCCATTATGTATTTTGTTGTTTATATGAGATGACCGTGTATTACTGCTGAAAGCGCTATGTACATTAATGGCGCTATTAGATATACTGTACCATACTACTTTCTGTACGATGTAGGATGTAAGCTAAGTCTGACAAGTATTTTAAATCTTCAATTTTTGCTACAAGTTTTGTTGAGATAGCTGAACTGTATACAAAACGTAATTTTTTCCCCATAGTAAACTTATTCTGACCGTTTTAAGTTTGGCCGAGGTATGAGACCACCACTTCAAATCTTTGGCCAGCCACACAGGCCTGCAGCACACCTTTGCCCCAAGTAAAGGAAAAAATAAAAAAGCTAAACTACAACAGAAGGGAATTTCTGCCCTTACCTGGTCAGCTGTGACACCATTCTTTATGTACTCTGCGAAGATTGCTTCTTGTACGCATCCTCTCTCCTCCACCAGAAGGCGCCATGTAATCAGCCACATTCTGGTCCAAGGATGTGCTTACGGTGACTTCAGCTTTGAACTCTTTGCTCTCACAATCATAGCCAGGGAAACGCTTGGTCTAAAACAAAGAACACCTATTACGACCGAGTCAGCATTAATGGCAATGTATATAGATGTTGCCCATCAAACCATAAACTTTAATACTGCCTACACAGGTATATTACCATCTTTTGCTCTGGTGCTATCAGTCCCCGTCTTGAAACAATAGTTACATCAGAAGCAGACCAGGACCAACCTGCAGTGTGCTCAGTCACTGGAATCATCGCTAGCAGCCTTTTATACATTACAGTAACAAAGTGGAACACAGCCCACTCCATCTGAGTAGATAATCATATCTGACGGGAAGTCCTGAATGTTGAAAGCTACCCTTGATCTCACTCGTGTAAGTTCCCCCTCCTCCCACAAAATCAAACTGCACAAAAATAAACTACCTATTTATAATTGCATTGTCAATTTCTTAAAGTGCTGTTCAAGAATCCGTTAAGCGTTTTTGTTATCTTTCTCATTCAATGTGTGCATTAATACAATCTGCCAATGACAAGCGATTAGCCAAGTTGACTGATCAAGCCACTTCTCCTGTAATCGATTGCTGAAGATTCGGCCCAGGTTCATAAATGCATCCTGGGTCCCTCTGCTGCTGCAGAGACAGCCAAAGGCCTGTGAGGAAGATCATGTGACCAGGCAGCGCAGCACTGGATTCAATTGGTTCACTGCTAGAGGGCAGAACTCAAAAATGTTAACTGTTTCAGAAGGGGAAGTGGATGTGACTTTGTACATGGTTGCTATAGGAACAAAATGTTTTGTTACATTAGAATACATTAAAAGTTTTGTTTTTTTAAATGCTAAGTTCCTCATATTGAACTGATGTGTTTTTTTAATACATGTAGGATATTGCTTGAACTGAAGCTTTAAGGATTTACAAAAGGGAGAATAGACCAAATAAAGCAGGACAGTGTCCTACTACCAAAGAGTGATTAACATAAGCACACAATAAACAGTTATCTGGAGATGATCATTCAAAACCCATTTTAAAATGATACACAATTATAAAAAAGCTCTGTCAAACACTTATTTAACTATGATTTATTTCCAAAGCATCCTGTGAATCAGTTACTAAAGGCACTTATCACCTACACAATACAGGCTATCCCGGTTTAGGGACACTCACGTTTAAGTACACTCGCGAGTAAGTACATATCGCTCAATAGGAAAACGGCAGCTCACGCATGCGCCTGTCAGCACTTCCCTGAACAGCAATACCGGCTTCCTACCTGTACCGAAGCTGTGCGCACGCGGGGAGACTATAGAGCCTGTTACACATGTGTTATTTACATCGGTTATGCACGTATATACGATTGCCCTACAGTTCATGCATCGATAAGTAGGAAAAAGGTAGTGCTTTCACTTTAAGTACATGTTTCGCTTAACATGCTGCTCCGGTCCCATTGCGTACGTTAATGCGCGGGTATGCCTGTACTGGGTTTACAAACAAAAAAGTCAGGAGGTAGATCACAGACAGGGCAATTTCCATTTTTAGCCACATAATAACAGTTGTAAAAAGAACGTCTATTTTTCCATACAGTAGCTCACAGCACCTCGAACTCAGCATTGTAAAGTGCTCATCTGTAATGCACTGTAAACAGCAAAACTTCAAAAAAAAAAAATAATTTCTCAATGTGGCTAATGGTGGCAAGTTTTAATTGTGTGGTTTTAGCCATGAGCCACAACACAGATTTACTCGCCTCCTCACACAGTATTTTCTGTGTAGAGTGGATAAAGCTTGGTTAGAAATTTGTTTTTATCCCTCTCCAGGGGGAAATGGGGTCAATATCCCTTGTGTACTGAGTTTAACAATTAATGCACGCAACCCTTTTTTCCCATCAAAAAGCGTTTTATTTTTTTTTGGAAAGGCAAAATGAACAAGGTTTTCCAAATATACAAAAGAGGGGGGGGGGGGGGGGGGGAATGTCTACAAAATGTAGGGTATGGTAAACAGGGCAACAAGTTTTACAATCATTTCAACAGAATAAGGGGTTATACCTGTCAAATATGGATGTCTTTTTTTACTAATGGAATTGGGTGTTGCCACGAGCTGAGCCACTCCCCTTCCCAGCTACTGGTCAGTGAGTTCATTAACTTCTGATTATGGCAGGTGGTTGAAATGGCGTCCAATAGAACTGACACTGAATGTTGTCTCTACCTATTGGCCCAGTGTTGGTGGACATTTGGTTTCCTTGGCAGACTGACAAGTACCTCGGCAGGTTCCCACAGAAAAAACCCAGTTCATGCACTCAAAGACCCCGCCCCCCCCCCAACTCAAAAAACGAAAACATGTATGGACCATGATTAAAGTTTTTTTTCTAAAGCTGAAAGCAGGGGTGGCGCATCTCGCCAATGCACTAACAACTGTAGGCGCCATGGATTGTCCAAATGCCAACAGAAACAGTGGTTCACTCCAACCTATTTAACCTATAATCCAACCTCAATTATCACAGAAATTGCCTAAGTTATGCGCTCTGAAATCTGGCTTTTTTCCCAGCCCTTTAATCTGATCTTGGCACCACTGGTATATGCATAAGAGGGTTGGGACATCAGTCACGTTTTAACCCCCAATGTGCACCCTGCCCAATTTCAGTATGTCATCAGATTCCATAATTCTAATGCCACCAACTCTGACATTTAATCAATACATGCACAAGTGGCACTGCTGCTTACCTGTGAGGAATGCCAACTCATCTACGGCTCCTTTCAGAGCTCCAAAGAACTTTGTTCCCAGTGGTAGTTTTATCTGCCATCCGCATCCAGGTAGCATGCAAGGCGCCAGGCCTCCATCCAACACTTTCAACGTTGTATTCATCGCCATTTACTTCCACTTGGCCATCGTAGACTTTGTCAAGGCCAAATTTGTTAAGAACCTTTAAAATGAATAAAATAAATAAACTATGTTCGCGCACAGAAACACACCCCCTCACGCCTGAACTGTGAACCAGAAGGATCATTATCTATTATATATTATCTTAACTGTGCATGCAATGTCTTGTATAAATATATACCCACACGACAGTATTTAACTGTATTTGATCCATGTATTGTCATCCAGGACATACTTGAAAACAAGAGGTAACTCTCAATGTATTACTTCCTGGTTAAAACATTTTATAATACATTCTAGAGGCAGCAACACTAACTTTTTGGGGGGTGGGGGGGGGGGAGAGAGGGCATGGCAAAACCGAAACAATGGAGTTGCATCATATAACAGATGGACCAACTGCAGTTCTCCATACACGGGATCATCATCTTCAGCAATACTGCTACGCATCATGCAAGCTCAATTTTGTTTCCGCCATATCTTACAGCCTACAGAACATCGCAATGAATGCTTGCGAGCTTCCTTTTTCTAATAACTTACCAGCTATCTACATTATGCATCACAATGAGTCCCCACAGTTAGACAGACTTCTACATTAAGAGCAATATTGCAAAGCCCCTCCAGCCAGCAATGGTGTATTGGTTAATTTTAGGATTACGGGAACTAAAAATGGTATTGCCAAAAGAAGATACTAGATGTCAAACAATTATATCCCAACTATTGAGAAAAGTTTAAATCAAACCTTTCGGGTAACTTAACAAGGGCACAAGATCTTCTAAGTTACCATATAGTGATAGGATCCACCATATGAGTTTCTAACACGAGTCTAAAATGTAGGGCGGGTACAAGCATTCCTCTGCGCCATTGACAGCATCTCTCCCTCACTGCTTATAACGGCATACATTTATCTGCTCACACAGCCCTACCCTCACTAAAGCCAATATTCATTGAGCATTGAGCGTTCGGTACCTATGGATGATCTGGCATCCTTGATATCCACAGGGATTGTTATTCACTAGTAGAGAAGTACTGTCACAGCACATAAACTGGGACCAATTCACCTATTGGTTATTCCCATAGTCTGCCTCTTCAGTTTACAAAGTGCTACCCAACAGCATATAGGAACACGCTCTGCACTAACTGATCAAGACATACCCTTCGAGCCAGTAGCAGGCCAGTGCAAATGGCTGCACATAGTTGGTCAACCAACTTTCACACCATATTGGGCAGCTCGTGAGAATAGCAGCACTAACGATCTATCCCCTTCGATCCTGGCATAAGCAACCTGTAAGACAAAGGCCCAACAAACTCAACAGGTGAAACACACACAAATATAAATGCAATCTCACCCTTATTTTTGTATACTGTAGCTCAATAAGTACTAGGCTTACCCGAATTGTTTCCCAAACAACTAATTGACTTACAGAGCAATTTTACCCTTCATTTAGCCCATGGTGGGGAAAATGTGTGTTGGATGTTGGGTGGAAGAAAAATAAATAAATCATCCTTAGGAAGCTGCAACATCCCTGGTTGTGGCTTTCTATTAAATCCCCCTTCAAAAGCTCGGAAGCATACTGATGGTAAACCCTAGTAGTATTTGGGAACACAGGGGGGGGGGGGGGGGGGGATTCTCCCTCTTAAGTAAAAACACGGACAGACTAGACTCTAACCACATCAGAATCAATCTGGGGTGTGCTCACTCTGGCCTGACACAAATTATTTAGTAATGCTTCTCTCAGATGTTTAGGTTGACCTGAAGGTCTTGAGCCATCAATATAAGATCATTTGCTTACTACTCCTTTCAAGAGCAAACTAATAAAGCAACCATGGTCTCCCTAAGCAACTAGGAGGGGTTATATGTTTAGTACAGAGATTTAAAAAAAAAAAAAAAAAAAAAAAAGTGTATTTACACTCCTACAAGTGCCATAGAACGTCGCTGGTACTGGGGCCCATTCTTTTCCCCGCTTCTGGTTTTTCCCCCGTTACAAACATGACTCCCATCTTCACGTAACCCCACGAGAATAGCATGCTGTCCCCAGACATAAGCTTGATTATCTTGTGTCCAGCACGTGTACTTACTGGCAGATATAATGTCCCCTGTTGGTGACACGCAACAATCATCCTGTATTTAGGATTATTGTGTATTTGTTCTTGTCCTGGACACCAAACGATTGCGGCAAATAATCAGTCTTGCCCCTATTAATTAACAAATATTGGGAAATGAATAGATCGAAAAAGCAACAGCCCAAAACATTTAACATAAAGCAAACACTCACCTCTCCTTCTGCGAAACTTGACCTGGTACCTCCTTAAAATAGCCTTGTTCTTTACAACCTTACAAACCCTACAGAAACAAAGCACACAGGACCACCTAGTTAGGTTTTACAAATCACGGATTACAGCAGCAAATATAAGAAATTGTCAATAATAATTCAGTTAGTTTATGAAATTTAGAAGATTAATTCGCAATTAGTTTCTCTGAATTGTAGCCATAAAAAATAATCCAAAACGAGAACAAAAAAAAAAGAGGATTGCAAGGAATTTACAAGAACCACATAAAGTTTTACAGAAGAAATACGAACATTGCTACCATAAGGCTATTTGCATGCACTGATATAGCGTTAAGATGGACTTGTTTACCCGGTGTGGTTATGAATTGTTAAAGACTCAGCCATCTTAATCCGAGATATCCACACGATGCTCTGGCAATTCACCAAGGTACAGGTTTTTATGTACATGCAGAACTACACGGGGCTCACCCCTCAAACCCCACACCCTTTTGTTAGCGTTTGCGGCTAGATTTATGCCCAAAATTGTAATGTAATGTAATTGACCCATTCAGTGAATTTAAAAAAAAAAAAAACAGCTCTGCACTGTAGAGGTTAACCCATACACTACTAGAGGCCCTTCTGACAACACGGATTTAATGCATTATAAAAGTAAAAGAACATGCTGATCCACCGCACAAGGATATAGCCACAAAGTGCACTTCCTTAAAAGGAAGCTGAATCTCAACTACACAAATAAAAACACTGGAGATAGAGCCAGGGTGCCCCGCAAGAACGAGACCGTGTACTGGTACAACCCAGCACTGAGAACCTGGTACTGGTCAACACCCACACTGAGACCTGGTACTGGTACACCCAGCACTGATACCTGGTACTGGTACTGGTCCCACATGAGACCTGTACACCCAGCCTGAGAGACCTGGTACTGTACAACCAGCACTGAGACCTGGTACTGGTACACCCAGCACTGAGACCTGGTACTGTTACTGGTACATCCAGCACTGAGACCTGGTACTGGTACACCCAGCACTGAGACCTGGTACTGGTACACACCCAGCACTGTAGACCTGGTACTGGTACAAACCCAGCACTGAACCTGGTACTGGTACACCCAGCACTGAGAACTGGTACTGTACACCCAGCCTGGACCTGGTACTGGTACACCCGCACTGAGACCTGGTACTGTGGTACACCCAGCACTGGAGGACGTAGGAACACAAAATATTAGCTCACAAAACTGACGACGGCGGACGTGAAACAAACTATGCATTCGTGACCAGTGGCAGAGCAAAGGATAAAAGGAGCCGGCCGGCCTGCGCTACAAGCAGCCATTAGGCCCACGCAGGAACGCCAGCTCCTCTCGACCCTTCTCAATCCACTCCATCCGCAACCTTCGTCCATTTCCCAGCGGTATTAAAACTGCTGTGCGGTTTGCAGGGACATTTAAGCAGGTAATGCTGATTATATTTATTCGGTTTACTAACCATTTCGCCGTATATCGTCCCTTCGGGGCTAGGACCGTAGAGTCACACGCGCAATAACGTAAGTGCGCGATGTAGCATCTCGGAAAAGGCCGTCCCGTTGGCATCGCGAACATAAGTCCAGCCGACCAGACGAGAGACCACAAACTGAAAGAGAGAAGAGAAGTGATCCATAGCACAGATACAGGCATGAATGTGAAAATTGGGCTGCCACCATCTGGGTAGGAAGAAGCGAATGGCAGCAGCCAATCTTTATCTTTCAACGCTTTTAGTAGGTTTTATTCTCCCTGGTAACTTACATTTCTGGTAGAGAATATAAATACATTACAGTAACATATAAAATATAAAACATAGAAACATGGTAATACAACGGGGTTAAAAAGTAAATCAGTTTAAAAGTAAGTATACGTATTTATGTAGTAAGTGAATGAATATGTTATTATCTTTAACGATACTAAATATAGCTGGGTTTCACGTAAAATGACTGTCTTATTGGTGGAGCAATTGTCTGGTTAATTCCGATATACCAAACAGACTCCTCATGCAAACTAGTACATGACCCCGGCTCATATTTAGTATTTGTTATTTTTGTAGTCACTACAAATTTGTCGATACCATAGGCTGCCAAATACTACATACACCCATTATTTACCACGATTTAGGATGTTGACTATTTTGCTTCTGGTGTGGATCTATCTTGTGAAGTACTCTATTAGAGATCGACTAGCGACATTAGTTGGTATCTAACCCTAATTGGTAATCCCCTAGTGTTAATCTATAAATCGCCTTGTCCGGGGGCTTTAATAATCAACTGTATATATATTTTATAGCGTCGGTTGTTTAGTATAAATAAAACTTTATATTTTTCATATTAATGTCAAGGATATTCAGAAATCCGGGTATTCGGTTTTCTATTATTTTTTGCCAATGAGCCCTCACCCCCAAGTTGCTATATTGAGAATATTAGGATTCTAGACTTTTTGGACTGTATGATGTACAAGTTGTCTACCTGAGTGCAGTAGTGAAAGGGAACTAGTGAAAACTCTTTTTTTTGACTTTATGGTTTATAGGTAATCATGTCCCTTTGCACCGGTATAATAGTATTCTTCAATTAACTACTTGGGAGATTTACTAAGTTGAGCGGTTGGTTCTTATATTGGTTTTTATTTCAACTGAGTTCTGACTAATTTGGGGGTCCACTAAAACGTTTTTTTTTAAGTCATCAAACTAAATATGTAGGTATTTGGGGTTTGTGTGTGGTTTTTTTTTTTAGAATTTGGGGGATGGGGGATGGGGTGTGTATTGTATTTTGGGTGGATGGTATAGATTGTTTTTGTGTATTTTGGGGAGTAAGTTTTTTGTGTGATTTGGGGGTGTGGTGGAGAGGTCGTAGGTTATTTTTTTTGTGTATTTGGAGGGGGTGAGATTTTTTTGTGTGTTTTGTGGGGTGAGTTGTTTTTTTGAAGTGAAACTTTTAGTGTTGTGGTTACTCAGATGGACAGTCAGTGGTCGATGGAAGTTGTTCCACTGCCAGCAGGAGTCACCAGGAACAGGAAGAAGCGAAACACACACACAACCATCTCCCGAACACCGCCCCCCCAGAGAGTGCAGCCGCACTGAGCCAAGTAGTGTGCCCCACCACGCATACCCCCTAGTGAGTGAGTCGACCACGACGATCAACCGCACCCCCCAGTTGAGCCAACGCAGCGCACTACCCTACCAACCCGACCTTCCAGTGGAGTGACCGCAGGCGAGCAACCCTCCGCCCGCCCCCCTAGTGATGTGAGGCCCGTGCCGAGCAACCCTACCCACCGCCGCACACAACAGGGTGAGTACCGCTGCCGAGCAAACCCCCGCCCCCCAGGTTGTTGCTCCGCCGCCGTTCAAGCCTTCCTGTCACCCCCACAGGTGAGTGAGCCTCCCCGGCTAACCCGCCCCCCCAGGGAGCCGCGAGCAACCACCTCGCCTCCCTACCCCCCTAGTGAGTGCTAGCCGCTGACGAGGCCACCCGCCCCCCTCAGTTGTGTCGCCCCGTGAAGCATCCTGTCCAACCCCCCAGTGAGTGCGCCCCGACGAGCAACCCGCCCACCCTCCCCCCCCCCAGTGAGCGCCGACAACCCCCCGCACGCCCTAAGTGAGTGTAAGCCAGCCGCCCGAGCAAACCGGCCCACCAGTGAGTGTGCCGCCCGTCAGCAAACCCTACACACCCGTCCCCCATTGAGGACGCTCGCGCCAGAAGCAACACACCCCACACCCCCCCTGTGAGTGAGCCGGCTGAACACCGGAGAACCCCCCTGGCCTGTACGACTATAAATCCGTTCCGGAACAAATTCCTTAAGATCACCTTTTTAGAGCATTCCAATAACCAGTGGTTACTACACAAAAGTCCTGGAACTTTTTCTGCAGCACTGCTGTCACGGTACTTATGACAAGATATAATATACACCAAATAACGGGGTGGTTTTAACTGAACGAGGTAGATGTAGTCCTTCGATCGGTGAACACAACAAGTAGTACAATTAACAAACAGAAGGTACACTTACTTAGGGGTTGGAATGAAAGTCATAGTATCCAATAGCATTCTCAGCAATCAGCATATCAATCAAGATGTAAAAAAGACCCAGACTGTAGGGTTGACAAACGATTATATATCTTTTCAACCCTATTCTTATTTTGAGTGAGACTATGGCGACCAATTAGCTGCAACTCATCTCTACGTGGGAAACATGTTAACTCTCCATTCCCCCCAGCTAGATGGCAACATGCGTACGGGGACCCTGAGGTCCTCATTCTGTAGCACCCTCCAACACCCAAATCAACGGGCACGCGGCAGTTCGCAGTTGGGGTTATCTGGCAGGATACTTTGTTTGTAGGGTCGAGTTATAGCACCTACAAACCACTCAAGTCCTGTATGCTCACTTCTCCGCCCTCATGTACAACATTAGAGAGGAGGAGCCTTTGACCAGTATCGTTTCTTAGACATTAGTCGCCCCCCTGACCATTTGCATTCATCAGTGGGCAGGAATCTTACAGCTTTTGTCCTCTTTGTAACAACATAGTTTTTTAATATACAGCATATTAAAAAGTAACCCGTTCGTACGTCCAGCGGGTACAAACGACAAAGCCCTTCATGCCGAAGTGGGTCACCATAGTGGCCAAGTCTTCAGCCTGCTGGACCACAGAACGACGTAGATCAGCACATACAAGTTTAAACCGTTTATTTCTTTCATTACCAAATTCTCCGCTGGTAAAGAAATCTCAGTTTTCACTTCTTCCCCATTGAATCACGGGCCCCCCGCCGCCATAGAACTTTCCAAGGGAAAACCTCCGACCCTCATTTGAGCGCCTATGGTGATTCTGCCGCCAAGACTTACAATGGGGGTACACTGACTGCCGTTGAAGCCTATGGGGACTTCTACCCCCTAGCACGGCAATGTTGGAAGGACGGCGCCATTGATGTCTATGGGAAAAAACTCACGGACCTGTTATGGTGGTCTACTCCGTCGGGTGGTGCGGAGAGGGTCGGGAATGGAATCGCTGCAGTCATGCCGGAACAGTGACTGCAGCACTCCCACAACCAGGCACCTCTGGCCCTCCAGAACAGGCGGATGTATGTGCTGTATGTTTTCAGGTTTGGCATTTAGGTTTTTCCCTCGCGCGCTGCTCCTCTCTGCCGCCATTGAAGTTATGGCGCGAACACTCGGCGCGGCGTGACCCTTTCGGGGTGTTTGAATCCTGGAACCGTTGGTGGGTCAGTGAGGGAGGCTACGGAGCTAGGGCAAAAAGAATTTTATTCCTGGGTGCCTAGAACCTAAGATTCCCACGCCAACTGTTTCGTTGAACTTGGCTCCTAATAGTGATAAACCTTTTTTAGTCAAAAGTATCCGCGTTGCTTTTAGTGCGTTTGGAAAAGATGTCAACCTATTCGGGATCGACGTCGTGGAATCTCCATTGAGTCAATGGGCCCATTATGACACAAGGGAAACCGCCGTCTCCTCCTCTCCCTGGATGAACCACCGTGCTGGTCGTGATCGAGGAAAACAGGTTCAAAAGGCTGCTTAGATCCGCCATGAAATGAATGGGCCATGGGCCTATGAGATCTGCCAAAATGGTGCCGAAAGGCGGAAGAAGGGAAAGTAAACAAAGGGCTATAATCACTTTCTACCATACTATCCCGTTGTCCTTCCCGGATGGATCCCAGTGTGTGTGTGGTCACAGACCTTACATGTGGATGGAAATACATTACAACAGGGCAGGAACATACACTTTTCATGTTACAGCAAAGCAGGTAAAAAACCACATTTCTGGACCGCAGTCCAGTTAACCACCCTGCCCGTGTTGAGGTAAGGGGGTGGGCCATATGGGGTGCAACCCCTTTTTAATACGCGGCCAACCCCCCTCCCCTCTACAATGCCGCTTTTCAAACCTTTGAGGCTAGTTTGTCTCGTATATTCAGTTAGTTTGAGCATTTTAATTCTCCATTGTTGGTCTGCGTTTGGAATCTCCTCCCCTGCTGCAAGCCCTTTTAAGCATCAAGGGACCTCATACAATAACCTGGACGCTTTCAGAGGTGGGAATTCTCCTACCAGCCAATCACACCGATTTGCCAGTGATTGTAAACAGACGGGCCACCTTTTATTAGGTGTAGCAAGGGGGCATGGGTTAACTTGGCCCCTCCACCTTCTTTGCATATGAGCAAATCTCTGCTCGGCGCACCACCAGAGTCGGATTTGAGTGTGAGCCAGGTCCCTACTGGGCTTCCTGTTCAACGCCTAACCTCTCACTCGTGGTCCTCCAGTGACGTTGGCGTCTGCCTTGGGGGCGGGGCTGCAGCGGTGGCGACGGAATCGCGGAGGCTACGGAGCTCCCTTCGGCATGGCGCCACCAGGTTGTTGGTGACTCGGTGTGACGATGACGTAATGTCGCACATGCGCAGTGATTTCCCCCAGTTTGGCGGCGGCATACCAGAAGCTTGCGCATGTACAGAAGATAGCGCAAGCGGCGCCGCAGTTACAGGGGGAAGAGCTCGCGGCGGACTGCAGGCCCCCAGCATTCACAGGTTAGAGTCCGTATTATACTTACAAGGTCAGACGTAGGAGAGTCCAGAATGTAGAGTGGTATAAAGCCGAGGTTGTGCGAGGCTGGAGAGGGTAGAGTTGTTTAGGTAGGAGAGTTGGGAGGGTCAAGCTACCTATAGCGAGTGTCAGTAGGCCCAGAGAAACATTAGCTCCAAGGCAAGCTGGGTCGGTACACAGGTAGGTTCAGACAGGACAAGACTGGACGTAAAAGCGCCCAGGATAGGTAAGCACAGGAACAAGAATCTATGCTCAGCCCAAAGCAGTGCAAAGCTGCGATATAAGTAGGCGGATGACGAATCCCCTGGGGGAGAGGAGCGGAGGTGAAGCCTCCATGGAGACACGTGATATCGGCCGGGTGTGTGAGACAGGTGATCAGGTGGTAAGCGGGTGTGAGAAGGTGTTTTGCTACGGAATGGTGGCGTCGCTGTAGGTACATCGGGAACACGTCTTTGCGGCGTGGCCACTCCTTACTTGCTGCCTGCCACCGCGCCACGGTTGGTTCATCCAGTGCACTCCCCCGCTCACATTACGGCGAGCCAGCAACTGCAGTTCTCTACGTCTGCCGTCACGTCAGCGCTTCCCGCCTTCCCGCACGTTGTCCGGCATCTCTCCCGCGCGTAAGCCGCCCAAGCTTGAAGTGACGTGGAAAGCCCCCAAGCTGCGTGTGATTCTTCCTCCCCCACTTGTTTGCTTCAGTCTATTCAGCTCGATGGGTGCACCTCCGGTCGCACCCCTGTACAACATTGGTCGCCTGTCCGGTAAATACTCAGCTTTCCTCCATCCTTTGCTCAGCATAAATCCTATGCTAGCCTATGTAAGCTACACTTCTGTTGTGCAGTGGTCCTAATTGCACTGTTGGTTAACCAAATAAACCCTTGTGTACCGCTCGGCTGTTTGTGACCTTCTGGATTTTGGACCTTGGCAACCCTCACACTACGGCGGTCCTTTACCCTTGAACAGCATACGGCTCAGACTACAATGCTCTCTACAATCCAAACCACGGTTATGGACCTTCTGTCTTCTCGATCTCAGAACAGGAACTCAGCAAGTATTACCGCATCTCCTACACTCTCTTCGCCCGACACGGCTATTAGAACTTACCATTCTCCAGATGCTCCGCTTGTGCGGTGTGGTGGTTGTATACCAGCCATTATCATACAGGTTGACCGTTCCCTGGACATCTACCACTGAGGTATCCTTTAGCGGAAGTATAGCAGTATTTTTAGGCATGCATCTACAGCACTGAGGGCCAGAAGCCGCTATGGGCATCACTTATATGTATTTCTACCATGCATGTGCAATTTAAACCATTTCAGTGCATTCTGAAGTAATGGTATGCTTTAGGTTGTAGTCATGGTTTCATACAGTAGATCGGAGGTACTGGGATGTAAATAATTAAACATTGACTAATTGCACTTGTGTCAAGCAAGGCTATTTCATTGGTGCTAGCCAGTGTAGATGTTGGATGGCGTTAAGCAAGGTGGGCTGATCTGGGATTACAATTTGATTTTTCTTATTGTTGTCAGGGTGTTTTTAGTATGTGTTAAGGGGTATTATGGGTGCCTGTGTCAGTATGAGGTGCACTGCCTGAGGAAGGTTCCGTGGGAGGACCGAAACTTGGGCCTGTGTCACTAATACAACTTTTTTTGATACAAACATGGCAAGTTGATCTGTGTGTCCATATACATTTTTACCATCTATTCTGTCCATCTTGTTAGGTATGTTATTTCTTGGTTTTAGTAGGAGTATTCATGTTTTATTTAATGATATTTCCTTTTTAATAAGTATTGTTTATTGTTCTTTGATTGTTCCTATGCTAGGAATATATGCCAGGTACTTCCATAGGCATTTTTAACATTATTGATGTTCTTTTGTTCATGTTACTAATAAAGTTGTCATTTTTTTAAAAATTTTGTATCCCTCATGTTGCTTGCTGACGTCATCACGTGGGCGTCACTCTGAAAGTTTCAGGAAGTGAACACTGATGAATTGCAGCATGCTTCTAAGGGCTATAAAAACGAGCATGTGAGTACTGTAAAGTCACCTTGAAAAAGAGCTTACGCTTGAAACGCGTTGGTGGGGGGGCCCTGTACCCCATAATGTTGTTGTAACCCTTGCTGCAATCCATTAAATCATTTTTTTTTAATGGGCACACGCTCTTTGGATGTTTTTTTTTTTTTTTTCCTCCCCTGCTTTGCTGGTGCCTGCTTTTTCCTATCTGTTTCCTTTGCTAGCATGCTGAAAAATCGGAAGCACACCCCCTGCTGTGGATAAAAGTCTGGACAATCTGGATCACACATCTCATCAAGAGTGAGATATTTCATTCATTTTTGTCTCCATACCGATATATTATGCTGGGTCACTATATTGTGAGGTCCCTTACTACAGTGCCTGTGTGGACCCTAGTCCATTAGTCGGTTTATCTTGGAGCTGTGAGTGTTATAAATGCCTGGGATTTAAATCATGTCCAACCACTGGGGAGTATACCTGTGCAGGATTCTACAATCAAGTTTATTTTGAACCTATGGGTTGTCTATTGGAGCACCACACACCTGCTACATTCAATGTAAAAGATATAAATGATATGTGCCTCATAGTATTGAATCCTCATGCACATTTCCTATAAGCAATAAACAAATAAGAACACAAAAAATGAAAAGTGGGCGCATAGCCATCCTTCCCATTTTAAGATGCGCGAAAAGAATTGGGCATATCAAAATCTAATACATCAAAAGTTAATCACTAAAGCCTGTCACAGGAGACCAGGCACTTACAGTTTTAAACCGGGATCATTCATTGAGCAAAAGTAATTAAACAAATGGTCATTTATTCCATTGAAACAGACATACACACAGTGGATTACAATTATACCGAGGTAAACACTTACTGAGGGATCTGGGCTAAAAAACGAACCTTTCCTAACTCCGTCCTTAAAACAAAGTCTTTGGTTGACTGGGATGCCCCGCAAAAGTCCTGGAATTCAACTCGGCATGAGTTACCAGACGCCACCGTTGTATCTGCTCCGGAGCTGCCAAAATCCCTTGACCAGGAGATAGTTTCAAACGTCCTGCTACTCTCTTCGGATTGTAGTTCCAGCCGCGACCGCTACGTTCTTTTCTGAGAACTTGGCCCCGAAAAGTGGGACTTAGAAAATGTTGTGTCTATTTCTCTCTGAGCATCTTTTGGTCAATTCAACTCTGCCGCTGCTGTATTGGAGCTTAGAATCTCTCAACCTGATTCGCTGCTAGGGTTCATATAGGATTTTCAGTCCCATTCACAAAACGCTACAGCCCATCACAGATTTGCCGGTACTCTGAAGCCGGGGCGGGCACAGATTTCAATTCTGCTAAAGGGCATGCGCCAACCTGGCGCATCTGCCACTTAGCATTTTGAACCCCCCGTTGTGCCAGGCTTGTCTGGGGATGGGCAAATGGTTGCTGGATAGTCCTTATTCATGTCAGGATGTGGGTATTTAAGTATAACTCCGGTACTCCACCCGCCCTAACACCTTGGCATCTCAGACTTTCAAGTCCCGGACTCGTCCAGACAGTGGCACCAAGCCTGGTGGCCATCTGGTCTCAGAACCACGAACTTGGAAAGTCCCCAGTTCATATACAGGACATACACTGTTATACACCATGTTCATAAAAATCATACAAAATTCTTACTCCTTCATCTCCTAGGCTCTACTGAAAAGATGCGCACATTCATTTTCAGAGCTCCTAGACCTTTCTATAAGAAGTTTTAATAAAAGTTGCTTCAAATAATGCTTAGGTTCATTTTCAGGGTTGCTTCAATTGTACCGAAGCTGGAGTTAGAAATGATTTTACTCTCGCAACCTTATACATAGTGATACCCCAAACCCCTATGCCGGGTCCGGGGACTTGGGCATATATACGGTGGGGGACTCCCCCTAAACCAGGGACCCCTGATTATACCTGGGATACACAAATCCTTATGCCCCTTTTGACCTTTCTGGTCTGTGCTGAAGCAGGGACTCCTGGCGGTGAGCTGCAAGAACGTTTTCAGGGTAGGATTTTGACCGGAGCATTGTGCTTCAAGGTATCTGAGGATCTGCACTGATTCCCGGTTACATTTGTGGGGTACCCAGTAATGCTGGAACCCCGCTATATAGCCACAATATGAAAAGACTTTCTCTGCAAAACCACCCATGAAGCTCATAGCCTAGCAATCTCTGCTTGCTGGCACTCCTGGAAAGGCAAAAACACAAAAGTTCTTTGTCGCATATTTTCACACAATGCATAGCAGTACATACACGATGGCCAAGTCCAAGAGCTGACACACTAGGACCCCACCACGTGACTCAGGGGCAACCAAGTGGGCTTGACCTTTATTAGTGAGCCTGGTTACCCCCTCACCGTCACAACGATATATACCAATTTATTAATAATTGGCCATTCGCTGAGTGTTTTTATTCAACTTATGCACTTCATCTAAATCTGTAATCAATATGTAATTAGACTTACATTGCCCCATATATGGTCACATCTCTTCCTTAGCAGCCTATTTCAATTAATCGGAAGAATATACATCAATGAATCTAAAGGTTACAAACTAAATGATCAAAAATGTCAATAAGCAATCATTTTTTTTATATAAATAACATACGTAAACCATATATGAAATCCATCCTGCCAAATCCTTCCTTCCCCTTGATATACACCAATATAAATAAAGTATACATACAAATTGTAAGGACTCCGCACCTTAGTTTACTGCTTAACTTGCCTTACAGACCTGTGCAGTCCTGGGACACTCCCCCGGACATCTACTGCAGCTGTGCAAGCTATTGCTGCAGCCCCAGCCTGGGTTCACTCATTAGAGCAATGCTGTCACACACCCCTTCTGCTATTGGTCCACTGACTTTTAAATACAGCTTTCCCACAATGCTTCTCTGCCGAGCATAATCATTCTTGGATGTTACAAGTGTTTTGCCACAAGCCCTAGGCTTGTAATCTCTTGTTAAGTTTCCATGTTCCTAGTTCATGTCCTGATTCCTGTGCTGAAGCGGAGGATCTTCAGTGTTTACTTCAGCTCCCTGTTTCCTGAGGCCTGCTGTCCTTCCATAGCAGATGCCTGTCTACTGGTTCCTGGGGCCTGCTGCTCCCTCTCCATTGCAGAGGCCATGTCCTGGTTCCTGTGCTGAAGCGGAGGCTCTCCAGTGTTTACTTCAGCTCCCTGTTTCCTGAGGCCTGCTGCCGTTCCCTTAGCAGTGGCCGGTCCACTAGTCCTGAAGTCTGTAGCTCTCTCTCCTTGCACAGGCCCGTTCTGGACTTTTGCGCTGAAGCACTGGTTTACCAGTGCTGCCTGGCGGTGTGCCCACTGCGGTTTGCCTACCCCTTCCGGAGACCGGTGCCATGGTCGCCGCACTCGCAGTACCTGCTCTCGCCCTGCCGCTTCTACGCTGAAGCGGAACCGACTTGACTACCTGTTGCCGAAACTACGCCTGGATAACGTTCTCCCTGATGTCTCCAATCCTGACCCTGGCTTGTCCACTGACTATGCTGCCTTCTCCAGTCCCGACCCTGCTATGTACGACGACGAACTGCGCAATCTGGATCAGCCTGCGCGGTCTAAGGTCGGTGCTTATACAACCCCACCTCAGCCACGCGGTCTGGTCCTGGTTTGTGGCGAGCACAATCGTGACAGTATGCTCGGCCCCACAAACTCGGACCACCCTGTGGTGAGGGTTGGTAGGTTTCTATCTGAAATCCTGTCCCGGCCTGCCGACCAGTCCCAGTTGAAAACCAGTACCTGTGCGAAATACTACCCCTGATGGAAGATCCGTTTATGTTTGAAGATTTAACCCCTTTGCAAAGACAATGCCGTAATGATCTCATTATTAAGGCTTACTGCCTCAAGGAATTAAAACAGTCTCTGGCCGCTTGTGTTCGCTCCCCTGGTTCCCCTTTAACCTGGGATAACGTGTATCCTATGGAACTGGCTGACGCCCAAGAGGCACTCTATGCCCTGGCCTTATCATTGGACATTCACGTAGTACAACAGGACGCCCTCCTCATGTTGGCTCAGGCTCAAGACACGCTCCGTGTACTTTTATTAACATTGGACATTTGCATAAAAAAACAGGACCCCCTTCTTGCCAGCTATGCTGCTGCTTGGCAGTTCCCCTGTACTGCCGGTCCTTTTGCTAAACCTGTGGGGGTACCTCCCTCTCCCAGAAATTACCAAACTGTCCCACTATCACTGCCCCCTAACGTAGAAGCTGCCATGGTCACTAGCCCTGATTGCCCCTCCGGTTACTTAGACCCCAAGGATATGTCTACGTTAACCCCTGCCAATCAGCCCTGTGAGGTTCCCGTGGAGTATACGTATATTTCCCTAGCCAACGCTAAGGCTCTAGTGTCCGAGAACGAACCCCTTCTACCCTCTATTTCTAACTCGGAACCCCTAACTTCTGACCTTGAGCCTATTCCTGTCTTAACCCCTGCTTGTCAGGCCTATGAGTTCCCCACTGTAAATGTCTGTGTGTCTCTCCCAGATTGTGAACCCTCTTTGCCCTCACTTTCTAACTCAGAATCTTCCATTCCTGCCCTTGAGGTTTTTCCTGCTTTAACCCCTGCTAGGCAGTTCTGCATGCTCTCCCCGTCAGAGAAGGAACCCCTTCTACTCCACGTTCTAAGTTTGAATCTCTCAGTTCTGTTCCCAAGGTCATTCCTCTATTAACCCCTGCGGGGCACCCCTATGAGTCTCCTTTGGTAACTCCCTGTTCTTTGCCAGCCAAGGTCACGTCCTTAGCTCCAGAGAAGGAACTCCTTGTGTCCCCAGTTACAGAGGAAAAGCTCTGTATTTTTTACTCTCAGGTGCTATCTGCATTAACCCCTGTAAAGTCTTGCTGCCTCCAAGTTAATGCCTCCTTTCTAACATCAGAGAATGAGTCCCCAAGTCCGACAGCATAGGTTGCATTGAATGACTTCCCTAACGTTGCGGAGTCCTTGGATATTCTTTGCTATAAAGCCCCTGCTTCAGCTCAAGTTTCCGCTGCCGTTGTGGTGGGGAAGGGATTAACTGGGCTTATAATAAAGTTCAGGCCCACTTGGTTAACCCTGACCCGTGTGTTAGGGTCTTAGAGTGTCAGCTCTGGGACCCAGATGTCAAAAATGTATTACTGCAACTGTATACTGATTTTGCGACATTAAAGAATGGTGTGATTTTATTTCCTTTCCGGGGATGCTGGGATCGGGAGATTTCTAGGCTGTAAGTTTCAGGGTGGGTTTGGTGGAGAAAGTCTTTGCAGAATGCGTCTGTGTAGCGGGGTTCCGGGTTATGGGATATCCCAAAAGTTGTATACGGAGATTGAGTGATATCCTCTGATACAGCTAAGCGCATAACTCCGCCAACCTTGCACTCTGAAAACGCTCTTACGACTCACTGCCAGAGTCCCTGCTGCAGCATCTTCCAGACAAGGTAAATGGGTATGAAGGGGTTAAAAGATATCTACAGGTATACACAGAGTCCTTAGTATAGCATGGGGCTCCCCAGTATAGCAGAGGTACCCACATACTGTACATGCCCAGCTACCCTGAGCCTAGTGTAGGGGTTCAGGAAGGTGCTCATGCTAAGGTTATGAAGCTGAGCAGATTTGCAGTGTTTAAAAGTATTTTTCTAATGTGTGCCAGGTATGAGGCTAGTGATTTGTAGAGGATATACACTCACTCCATGCATGACACCAGGATAGGAACTCATAACTTTTTGCATGCAGCAGACAGGACACCACATCTTTTATTAAATGGAAATAGTTTAATATGTATAGATATTGCTGACCTGTATATGAGCTGAGGGCTTTCTAAGTTATAGACTCTGGAAGGCACAGATGGTTACCAAGCTCGGCTCCGTTGTGTCTGTCCAGGGGCCATACTTGAAAGGGCTCAGAGATGCCTAGGTGTGAGGCCATATGGGCCCTGCCATTATTATAGAGCACCCATATCCTTGCATGAAACAAGGCAACCTAACACCCCCAGCCTCGCACCGTGGGGGGGTGGGGGGCAGAGGGGGAAAAGGCTCAGGGATGGGAAACCCTTTATGAGTTTTAGATTGGTCTCTAGGTGGTTGCTAAGGTTTTTTGATTGGGCTGCAGGTTTTCTGTGACCTGGACACCAGAGGTTTGAAAAGCCCTGACACGGGTCTGATTCTTCAGTTCTAATAGTTCCATCTAAGAGTTCCATCAGTTCCACCTTGTGTGATTCACCTGAGATTCAGTCCCATTGGAGACGTTCCACCTCTTGAGTAAATCGTCTACATTTCTCAGAGGATAAGTGACCGGAATATTCAACAGCCAGAGGCCAGAGGAATGAAAAGTGGCCTGGAATATGTGGCTGTGTGTTTGCAATTAGGAAAGATTAGAGTTGTTATCCCAGTTTTCCAAAGTAAGTGTGTCTTTTTACTGTATTTTTGTGTAATATAGTTGTGTGCATTCATTAGGTGAATAAACGCAATTTATTTATTATTATTTTTTATTACTTAAATTTTTATTGCGCATTTTTCATACAAAATAAGAATTAATAAAACATATAACAGATAAAAAGGGGGGTGGGGAGGTGGGGGAGGGGAAGCATTTGTAAAAATATAGCATTGTACACAACACTTTAGTTACCACATGTATCACTCTGTTCCAAATATTCTAATCTATATATGGGGATATACCTGCATGGCGAAACCAGGGGGCCCAAATCTCCGAAAATCGTGAGGTAGAGCCGTTCAGATAGGCTGAGAGTTTTTCCATATAAACTATATGCCAGATTTTATTATTTATTTGGTTTAAGGATGGGGGGGCAGGTTGTTTCCAATTTTTGGCAATTGTACACAGTGTAGCATTTAACATTTGGGCTTGTACTCTAGCTTTTTTCCATGGAATATTGGCTATTGGATTGCCTAACAATATATATACTGGGTCATGTGGGACAGTGATTTCTAGGATCTTGTGAATTAAGGTGAACACTTCCGTCCATGTTTGTTGGATTTTGGGACATGACCAGAATATATGCAGAATATTCCCCACTTCGCCACAACCACGCCAGCACAGTGGGGAGACCCGTGAGAGAAAAGAGTGCATCCTTTGGGACATTTTAGTACATTAGCATCAGAGGGTTGTCTTCCACATATGCCTATATACTTTTCCTCACTACGGATTGTCTTGAGAGCACCACACATTTTTTTCCTATGAGAAAAGAGTGCAGTCTGGCAGGAGTCATATACCATCTGTATATTAACTTGGAAATATTCTCTTTTATTACAACGCACGATGAATTTTTGGAGGCAGCTTCCCAGATGTCTTTCCAGGTATCGAGATCTATACAGACGTTAAGATCTTTTTCCCAGGATACCATATATTTGTCGGGGGTTTGATTGCTCTTGATAGAGGATAAACTTTGATATATTCTGGAGATAATGCCCTTTGTATGGGCCTGGTGTAAACACCAATCCTCAAACAGGGTTAAAGCCTGGGGTTGGCTTGATTTATAGGCTGATTGGATATAATGTCTGAAAAAATCGTAAGAGGGGATATCATGATTCTTTTGCAGAGAAGCGAATGGAGGGACTTTCGTTTGAACGAGAATATCTTTGACTCTCGTGAGTCCCTTTTGAACCCAGGTATGGGAGAGCGGGTTTTCTGTGTAAAAAGGAAGAGAGGGGTCCGAGAATAGGGGTTGCATGAGGGAAGGGGTACCGGTTAGTTGAAACTTGGATTTGAGGGAGTCTCAGATATTACAGGCAAAGGATATCACTGGGTTCTTGAAACTCTCGGGTGGTCTAGACTTTTTGTTGAGCCAGAGAAGATTTTTTATTCTGCATGGGGAACAAATCAAATCCTCTATCTCGACCCACCTCCTTTCGGTTGGGTTTGAATGCCAGCTAACAAGTTGTCCTAATTGAGCTGCTCTACAGTAGTTTTGTAAATTTGGAAGAGCTAAGCCTCCTTCTAATTTGGACTTATAAAGAATATCTTTACGAACTCTATGTCGCCTTTTTTGCCAGACAAACTTCAAAATTTTCCTCTGAATATTATTTAAATCTTTCTGACAGATTTTAACCGGGAGAGTTTGAAAGAGATAGAGGAGTCTAGGTAAAATATTCATTTTAATAGTACAGGAACAATCTCCTCACCGTGGAGGAGGTAAAGCAGCGGGCACCGCCGTGCAGCAATAAAGCGAAGGCTGGACTGTGCTGTGAAATTCTTTNNGTTATTGATGCAGCATTGATAAAAGGTGAAGGGATGGCACCCCCCGCGCACCAATCGCATAATGGAGGCATAATTAAAGTATCAAAAAATAAGGGGTCAAGATTTGCATGTGGGCGAACATTTCTCAGAATGCCTATGGGTAATTAGAATCGTTCAATTTTAGTGGGATAGAATATTCTACCCCGTCAGGACGTTTGACCGACAGAACATCCTTAACAAGGGAGATGTTCTGGATATTTACAATGAACACACTGTCACCGAGGCGACCAACGTTTGACTGGGAGTTAAAACATTTTTTTTGAAGAATGTCTATCTCCCTTGCAATCTCTGTCCTTCTATTGTTATTTCATACCGCCTTATAAATAATAACATGTGGTATACAGTTAAAATATCATTCTATCATTAAGTTAACTACTGTTGTTAAGCTTCTATAATTAATTATTTCTCTTCATATATTTGGTGTTACTCAATATGACCAAACTAGACTTTATTTAGATTGCTCATTGTAGTATTTTTCTATCTTTGAGACCTTGGTAGTTAACTATTGATGAACATTTACATGCAAGTGACAATGATTGAATGTTATAAGCATTAAGCATTAAAAGGAACCAATTCAGGTGTATTATATCATGTTTATTATGTCTCTTGCTCTGTTCCCTTCCTTCTCTCCCTTCTTTCCTCTTCTTTGTCTTCTCTCTTGTTTTCTCTTGTTTTTCTCCATTCCGTGTGTTCTGTATTACAAACAAAAAAATGCTGTCTTTAATATTGCAGTCTGGTGATTATATGAGAAGTGTGTCACATAACTGTTTTAAAATTTAGACACAAAAACAGGATCAAAAAAACTGTTACAAATATATATAGATATGTTGTTTAGTATATTCTGTTTAACACTTGTTATGCATGTATCAGAATTTACTATTGACACTATTGTTGGAACAACTTGAATATATCATACATGTAGTTATCAAATGAACGAAAAGTAATAATATATATATATGTGTAAGGATGTGTATACATATATGATGTTTCCGCGCTGTCACTGACAAAGGAAGCGCCATCACTGTTTTTTTGCCCAGTAAGGTCACTGTGTGAATAGTCAGCTGCGCATGCGCGAGGGAGAAGCGCGCACCAAGGCACCAATCTTGAGGGACTTTTGGGGGTTGCACCTGAACTCTGAACTGTGGGAGAGTCGCTGAGGCTAGGACCAATAAATGCGAGACTCTGGATGAGAGAGACAGGATGCGTGTGGGCGATGGGAGACCACTGATGAGAGGTTAAGGGAAGGGTCGGAACCTCGGTTGCGTGAGCGGAGGGTCAGTACCCTTCCTAGGTGTGGGTTTGGAGTTGTGTGTGGGGCGGGCATTCGTTGTCTTTTACCCGTTTCCGCTCTTCGCTTCCCCCCCCCTGTCATTCGTAGGGGCCGCTTTTGTAGGGACTCCGTAGCAGTTAGGAACGATCCCTTTAGTAACGGGTTCAGCTGCGTAGTTGTCGGACGCCATCTTGTCTGAGAACAGAACCGCGCAGCATACGGAGTGTCGGCGCAAGGGCTGGAGCAGTCACTAGGAACCTGTGTGAAGTGGTGTGGTCACCGCAGGGACGAATGTTATAAGGATTAGTCATAGTGCACCTACACCGGCTCATGCGCTGATCCCCGCCTCCACTAACTAATTGGCCATTTGTGCTCCTCACCTATACCATACAGTCTAAATAGTTGCAGGACAATACTCCTAGGGAGAGGGCAAGAGCCACATGTGTACAGAAACATTCAATTCCTAACAAGGTGTGGCCGAGCCACGGCTTGATTGTGTGTGTTACGTTATGTTATGTAGATTATAAGGATCCTTATACATGTAATGAATGCTTTGGCTAGCTTCCAGATAGTTAATCTCAATAGTAAACAGGTTTGGCCTGTTGCACCAATTACCGTTTGTTTATGTTCTTCTCAGGGTAATCTCTAATACGGGGATCCTGGGTAAGTGGAGGTGCTTCACATGATAAAGGTATGACCCCCAGGCTCCCCAACAGCGGAGGCTCACAGCTCCTGAAGCCACAGGTTATAACAACCCCAGTAGTTTCTTAAAGCAGGGATCACAACAAAAGGCTACATTTGGGAGGCTCTGCTGAGATTCTTAGACTGGGTGCCCCACATTTCTTTCTCTATTGTGCATCCCAACCCCACATCATTATCGGGTTGCCCTCGGCGATCTCGAGGTGGGCAAGTGGCCCAGCGGCGCGGGAGTTCCCCTTGAATGCGTTTTTCGTCGCGCTGGGCCATGTCCCGCCACGATCCTCGTTATGTACAGGACCGCCAGGTCTGCCAGCTCCCGCTCCTGGGCAATCCAAGTACAAGACCATTTCTATGACCCGCGACCAGGCCTGGCGCCCGGGTCTTGTATGCCACTGACCAAATATATGTGCCCCGAGGCCGTCCCGTATACTGCTGTTGCCCGAGGCCCCCCCAGGTTGCGCTGCCCATAGTCCCGGCGGATCACCCCTGCGCCCTGGCACACTTCCACCCGCAACGGAGAGTATTACCGCAGTAGGTTGCCGCATCTGGGGCCCCAGACCATTCCCTGACCGTGTCTGCATACCCGCTCTGGCCACACCCTGAACTAGGGCTCCTCGGTCACCCCACCGCCAGTCCTGCGGTCTGGCCCCAACCGACTTAGCCTTCAAGACTGGACACTTACCCCGCAGTCGGGATAGGCTTCCGCGAGACACCTCTTATCCCCCGCATCGATAGCATCGTCGCGCTCTCCACATCACAACCAGCTGCGCTCCAGTTATGAAGTTAAAGGGCCTTCCTCCGGGTGGAGAAGCCCACGCCCCAAGGGGAACTAGGAATGAGGACTGGGTTGGAATGTCACAACAGAACATGGTGCTTGCCTAATGGAGCCTGCACGGACGCGGTCCGAAGACAACCGCATCGTTGAGTGCTTACCGGCCGGCCGCTCGAGCCCACATGTGCACTACTACCGAGATGACAATCCGGAGGCTGATGACGGCAGATCTGCATCTACTTGGGCCTTCACAAAGTCTTATGGCTCCGGTGGTAGCTTATCGTTGATGGCCTAAATTCCACCGCGTTAGCCAGAAGGAAAGGGAAATGTATCCGACTTCCTTCCCTAGTGACTACACCTGGACTTATGGAATCTGGTGAGGAGTAGGGGTGTGCCAATGGATAGAAGTCCATGGAACTCGCACGGCACTCAGCTGTGGGGGCTCCGTACCCTAGCTAAAATACCCCGTGTCGTACGTGGTCAGTTGCTGTCTAACCCTCCCGGGCAAGCCTTATCGTTTCACGACTCTGAATGTGGTGCAGGGTCCAGCGCATGAGAACGGTGTGGGGCAATGTTAGGACGTGACCTGGCTCCTGGAAAAGCCCCCGCCCGGAATGTAAGGAAGTCAAGAAAGTGGAACCAAGGCCGTACGGGGCCCGAAACCTGGGGACCCCGGATCTCCGACCCCACGAGCGACGCCAGCGCAGCCAAGTGACTGGGCGCAGCTCGGCTCGTCTCCCGATCCGGCGAAGTTTCACCTAACCGGGAGAAGCGAGAATATCCCTCATGGCCAAATTCAGTGCTAACGCGCTTGTGGGGAAGATTGGGAGCTCTCTGCGTGCCGTTGCCCCACTACTTCGAATAACGGCATCCCGTCCCCGCGCAGTCAATGCCGTGCAAGACTCCTGAGGATGGAGAGGCGTTCGCCCGCCATCCACCAGCAGGCCGAATCGGCCCCGCCTCCGCGGCATATTCGGGTAGTTATCGAGGGTTCTTACGACGCCGCCGCACTTGTCTGGACACTGGGATCATCATTGCCTACCATCTGGGACTATACCTCGCGGGCCCTTCTACGATCAACACCCCCTCCATCGATTACCGTACTATCTCGTCTGGCGGATGCCTTGGGCGACTGAGGGACTTTGAGTCCATGAGATTACCCCCTAGACGGCTAGTAAAAGTGATTGACACACGTAACATCTAGACACTGGAACTTTAAAACAGTCATGACCGCATGGAAGTGGAGGTCCTTAGTGTGCCCTGAAACGTCTCAGGATCATCCTCCGAGCGCTCCGATATCTGGGTAGCTACTAACGCTGACATTGTGCACGTCGGTGTTCGCGCATTGTATTTGCATGGGCGGGAAAGCCCGCGCTGCTGGCCCTGGCCTCGCCTGCCCTGCCCTCCCAAGAGGTCTGGCGCGAGAAATCGGCTGAACTGAAGAGAGCATGGGTATGCTCTATAGTCAAGAGTGGGACTGGACTCAAATGTCCCCCGGGGGAAGGAGTAATGAGGGTCCGCCGCTGTCTACCGTACCCCCGGCGTCTCGGTACGCCCGGAGGATCAGCTCTCTCTTCCCCTATGAAAGTGATGGCCTAGGATTGATCAATTCCGGCTGGGTCTACGAGATGTTGGCGCTCCGTCAAGAGGGCCTGGTAGAAAATCCCTGAGCGCACCTGGGTATACGTGCGCAATATCTCCAATCCATTACTCCCATGAGTCACTTGATGCGGGCGGCCAGCCGACGTAGGGCAGAATCTACCCCGTGACGCCCAAAGAGATAAGGCTACTGGGCGACCCGCAAATTCTATGGTCATACCTGCTACCCCGATCTCCCGCTTAGAATTCGACTTGGGATTCTCCCGCTCACCCGAGGAGTTGAGGGAAAGGCTGCGGTATTGAGTTACACAAAGCGCCCAACAGGTGTGTTTCTCCACCGATGATGGACTGTGGGGTGTCAGGCCGCGTGCCCGCCACACCTCCCGAATGAGTTGATGCTACTCGCCTTCTCGGGAACGTTCTCGACGACTCGCCCCACGGTACGTAGACAAATGATAGTACGTCGCCGAGATTGAAGGCTGGGATTCGTGCAAGGTCCCCGGAAGTCCTTACGCACGCCCATGTGGTATTAGTCCGGCAAAAAGAACGTGACCGTACGCCTATGCGTGGACTACAGAGACCTCTAAATAACCCTCACTATTCCTGATCCAATACCACGCTGCCCCCCCGAACGAAGATTTACTGAAACGCTCTGACGGGAAGTACTTGGTTCAGCGTACTCGACCTCAGGTCAGGGTATTCCAGGTATCCATGGCCGAGGAGGACCAAGAAAGACGGCCCTTCATCTGCCCATTAGGTTATAATCAGTTTTCCCCGCATCCGCAAGGGATCTTCGGGGCACCCGCCACGTTCCAGCGATTAAGGAAAAACCTCTTCGGAGACCTGAACTCGCAAGAATGCTTGGTGTATCCTGGATGACATTATAGTGTTCGGCGCGACTCGAGAGAACACTCCGAGAGACAATGAGAGTACGGATAGACTTCAGGGGAGGCCTCAAACTGTCTCTGGACAAATGTAAATTCTGTCGGTCCTCCTTGACTTATTTGGGCCACACTCGTATCGCGAAGGGTGTCCACGCGATCCCGGGAAGATAGAAAGCGGTGGTGACTTGCCTAGCCTCAAAGATTCAGGAGCTGCAGTCGTTTTTGGATTTTGTGGCTATTACGCAGTGGGTTTCGTGAAGGCTATCTAGCAAAAGCAAAGCTGCTTAACGATCTTCTAAAGGTGTACCCAGGAGAAACCGAGAGAAGGGAGTCACGGCACAGACGCCCTTTTGGGGAGAAATGGACCCAGAATGTTGACAGGCCTTCCTGAACTTAAAGACTAGCTCACCAGGCTCGTCTTGGCCTATGCGGATCCTGAACGGAATATGTCCTACATTGTCGATCTAAGCCTTAGCGGGCTGGGAGCGGTATTGCATCAGAAGTATGAGCCGGGCTAACGTCCGGTTGCCTATGCGCAGCCTGAACTGCACTTTAGTGAGCAGAACTATCCGTTCCATAAACTGGAATTCGTGGGCCTAAAATGGGCCGTAGTGGACAAGTCTGCACTACACCTGTAGGGGTAAACAGTTCGAAGTACTCACGGACAACAACCCTATGAACATATATAAATACGTCCGCCAAATTGGGACGCCACTGTACAACCGTGGTTTAGCTGCCCTGGCAACTAGCAGGTTCAACCATTAAAAACAAACCCGGACCCCCAACATTAGTGCCTCCAGCCTGTCTCGTCGACCGTGCCTTCACTCACCCCTGGAGGAGTATGTGGCAGAATACCGGTCCCGGGATTCGTGCTCTCGTGCTCCGTGCTGGCTGTATCGACAACCAGGTAGCATTCTCTGAAATTACGGGTTGCTGACTCTTGGGCTGCCACTCGCGAGCTATCACCTCGGGCCTATCAAGGTCGAGAAGGGATTAATATCACGGAAGATAATATCATCTCGTGGAGATCTAGTGCATACCACACTCAAGACCCCATAGGGAGCTTCTCGTCAAGCGTACAACAAGAAACCCCTCTATCTGACAATCCCCCAAAAACTTGGTGAACTCCTTTGAATGAGTTTGGGAAAGTTCGAAATGGACAATTGTTTGTTATATCGGGTGATACCAATCATATAACCTCCCGTCGGCTCAGCTTTTCTACCGGAACGCGTGAGGACCCCTATTCCTTCGGGCCCTTCACACGATGACCATAGGCCACCTGGGCATTGATACGACATTTGGGCTACTACAGGATAGGTTTTTCTACTGTGCCGCAGATGAGGGAGTCTGTAGAGCAGCCATTGTCGAAGGTGTAATTTGAAACTCTCGGGTGGTCTAGACTTTTTGTTGAGCCAGAGAAGATTTTTTATTCTGCATGGGGAACAAATCAAATCCTCTATCTCGACCCACCTCCTTTCGGTTGGGTTTGAATGCCAGCTAACAAGTTGTCCTAATTGAGCTGCTCTACAGTAGTTTTGTAAATTTGGAAGAGCTAAGCCTCCTTCTAATTTGGACTTATAAAGAATATCTTTACGAACTCTATGTCGCCTTTTTTGCCAGACAAACTTCAAAATTTTCCTCTGAATATTATTTAAATCTTTCTGACAGATTTTAACCGGGAGAGTTTGAAAGAGATAGAGGAGTCTAGGTAAAATATTCATTTTAATAGTACAGGAACAATCTCCTCACCGTGGAGGAGGTAAAGCAGCGGGCACCGCCGTGCAGCAATAAAGCGAAGGCTGGACTGTGCTGTGAAATTCTTTATTGATGCATTGATAAAAAGGTGAAGGGATGGCACCCCCCGCGCACCAATCGCATAATGGAGCATATTAGAAGTATCAAAAATAAGGGTCAGAGATTGCATGTGGCGAGACATTTCTCAGAATGCCCTATGGGTAAATTAGAATCGTTCAATTTTAGTGGGATAGAATATATTCTACCCCCGGTCAGACGTGGTGACCGACAGAACATCCTTAATCAAAGGGAGATGTTCTGGATATTTACAATGAACACACTGTCACCAGGAGGAATCAACGTTGACTGGGAGTTAAAACATTTTTTTTGAAATGTCTATTTCTCCCTTGCAATCTCTGTCCTGCTTATTGTTATTTCATCCAGCCCTTTAAATAAATAACATTTGTGGTATAAAAGTATAAAAATATCATGTCTATCATTAAGTATACCTGTTGTTAGAGCTTCTATTAATTAATTAATTTCTTCTTCATATATTTGGTTTACTCAATATGACCAAAACTAGACTTTATTTAGATTGCTCATTGTAGTAGTTTCTATCTTTGAGACCTTGGTAGTTAAATATTGATGAACATTTACATGCAAGTGACAATGATTGAAATGTTATAAGCATTAAGCATTAAAAAGGAACCAATTCAGGTTGTTATATATCATTGTTTATTATGCTCTTGCTCTTTCCCTTCTTCTCCCTTTCTTTCCTCTTCTGTTGTCTTCTCTTGTTTTCTCTTGTTTTCTCCATTCCGTGTGTATCTGTATTACAAACAAAAAAATGCTGTCTTTAATATTGCAGTCTGTGATATATGGAAAGTGTGTCACATAACTGTTTAAAATTTAGACACAAAAACAAGGATACAAAAAAACTGTTACAAATATATAGATATGTTGTTTAGTTATTCTGTTTAACACTTGTTATGCATGTATCAGAATTTACTATTGACCAATTGTTGGAACAACTTGAATATATCATACATGTAGTTATCAAAATGAACAAAAGTATATATATATATATATATATGTGTAAGGATGTGTATACATATATATGATGGTTCCGCGCTGTCACTGACAAAGGAAGCGCCATACTGTTCTTTTGCCAGTAAGGTCACTGTGTGAATAGTCAGGCTGCGCATGCGCGAGGGAAGCGCGCGAAAGGCAACCAATCTGGAGGGACTTTGGGGGTTGCACTCTGAACTCTGAACTGTGGGAGAGTCAGCTGAGGCTGAGGACCAATAGGATGCGAGACTCTGGATGGAGAGACAGGATGCGTGTGGGCGATGGGAGACACGAGTGAGAGGTGAAGGAGGAAGGTGGCGGAACCTCGTGTGCGTGAGCGGAGGGTCAGTGACCCTTCCGCTTAGGTGAGAGACATTCCCCAGCCCCGAGGAGCATTACCCCTGTCATCGTAGGGTGCCGCTTTTGTAGGGACGGCCGTAGCAGTTAGGAACGTATCCCTTTAGTACGGGTTCAGCTGCGGAGTTGCGGACGCCATCTTGGTCTGGAGAACAGACCGCGCAGCATAGCGGAGTGTCGGCGCAAGGCTGGAGCAGCACTAGGAAACCTGTGTGAAGTGGTGTGGTCACCGCAGTGACCGGAAGGTATCATTAGTCAAGAAGTGCACCTACACCGGTCATCAGGCGCTGATCCCGCCTCCCACTAACTAATTGGGGCCATTAGTGTGCCATCACACTATACCATACAGCTAAATAGTTGCAGGACAT
>WSYH01010812.1:0-22294 GCA_036426205.1 Ascaphus truei
GAGGCATGGCAGAAGGCCCCCAGTACGCACGGTGAGCATGTGCAGAGTACTCTACGCAGCAGCAATAGGGACACACACAGACACGAGACACACACATAGCGAGACACACCTACATACACACAAACACACAGAGATATACACACACACAAAGAGACACACACATAGCGAACACACACATAGAGAGACACACACACACAGACACAACACAAACACACAGAGATACACCACCACAAAGAGACACCACAGAAAGATACACACATAGAGAGAGACGCACACGAGACACATACACACACACACAGAGACACACAACACCACAAGATACCACACAAAGAGACATAAACAGAAAGAGACACACACATAGCGAGACAACACACACCAGAGACACATACACACAAACACACAGAGACACATAAAAAAAAACACAGAGACCCCACACAGACACACACACAGACATGCACAGAGACACACACCAGGTACACCCACACGCACACAGAGACACAACCACACAGATACACACACGCACAGAGAGACACCGCAACAACACGCACACAGAGACAACTGTGCCAGACATGGTGGAGCCTGCCCGCGGGAGGCAATGGGTTGCCTGGGGGACGCCGCTGCTCGTAGGCACAATTCCCATTGGCTATTCGTATTTTACGCTCGTCCGTCTTTCTGGCTGGCTCGACACACACCCTCCTCTGACATCAGCAGCCAGACAAGACCCATTCTGATTGGCTGGCTGATTTAAGATCCGGTCTCTGATTGGTTGCCAGCCCCTTCTCCATGCTATACATAAGAACACTTAGGTCTATGTAAGGGGACTGGCCGATCAGAGAACCAGACCATCTTGTGAGTCGGTGAGGCGCTTGCGGGCTTTTCAATGTTGCGAATAGCAGAGCAACCGGCTTCAGTTTTGGAGCTGGAAAAGCCCACCTAGCTGAGACTAAGTCAGACGCAGGACCAAGTTCTGAGAATAAACTGAGCGGCCGCGGTTATGCGGTCCTCCCCCAAAAAGAGAACCACGTATCCCGGGTCAATATCCTGGTCAGGTAAGCACATCTGAAGCAGGCGCCCCTGCAGCAATTTGAGGCTAGTTGTGCAACCCCCAGTAAGTGTGTTATTCTTTCTGTATTTTGTGTATTCATTGTGTGTCCGCGGGTTTCACCTGAATAAACCTCATTTTATTCCACTACCTTGTTTTTGCCGATGTGAATGATCCCAGAAGGTATATAAGCTGTAAACATGCTGGTCCCCATTGGCAGTGATCTCATAGACATAGACATGCCCTGCTCCTGTCAGCCTCACCTCCCACCCTCTACACACTGCTCAGCTCCTAAGGCACCTGTAGGGCTGTGTAACGGGAAATGTAGATACATCTGGAGCTGTTTTTATATTACTCTTAAAGGGGTATGCCCACGTTGTACCCTCCCAAAAATCTAAATTTCTTTAGGATCATAAGGCTACAAGACACTACAAGTACCTTTAGGTGCCAGATTATTTTGTTTTTAAAGCCTCCAGAGTTTACACTTTCCTGCACCTGTAATTAATCTTTTGTTCTTACACGTATAGTTTTATCCCCAACACTTAACCTTGCCACTTGTACCACAAGTTTGGTTTCCTCTGACTCTTTCCTCTTGATGTCCGTCCATGTCCCATCAGGATCCTGGATCCATTCAGACGCCCGGCAGGAGATCTGACCCTGGTCTGATGTCTGGAGAGCCTGGATGGACAGACGGAAGACTGTTTTCATGAGCTTCTCCAGCTTTAGACCCCCGTCGGTAAAGCCGCTCGGTGTAAGAGGGACCTGGGATAAGCACAAAATCCCGGGACATGGACATATCTGTGTCTCATTCTCAGGTTAAGAGCCACGTGACAGAGAGGTGGGTGTGCGGGGAGGAAGTCGTTGATACATAGCAGAACAGCTGCAGGGGTCCCCTTTGTCTTCTCCAGGGCTTGAGGAAAATTCTGACCTCCAGCGTGTCTGGTATCACTGGGGGGAAGAGGAGCAGCGTCAGATCAACACGGACAAATCCACCTTTATATTGTCATTGTCAAATAAAGATAGAATTGCAGACAGAGAAGGAATCTTACTAACCGATCAGAGTCCTTCCTGCCCTTCCTCTGCCCTCTGTGGATGAAGTCATCTTCATTATTGGATCTAGATGAGGCTGATATCGCTGGTTTTCTGCTCAGCAGATTCCTTGTATTATTTGGTAAGATGCACAGAAGGTGCTGAATGCATCGGGGGCGCACATGAATTTCAGAGACTAAAAGTGACAGCTTCTTGCTGTGGTGCAAACTCCCCAATACATGAAGATACAACATGAAAAGGACCTATGCCTCATGGTTACTTACCTCTCAGATTCACCCTGCCGCTGTAAGTCCCATAATACGGTGTATCGGTCCCCGGGCGGTAACACTTGTACTCCCCGGCGTCCATCTCCTGCAGCTGACGGATGTGTAGGAGAGCATGGTCGCCCGCCAGGCGCTCCACGTAGATGTCCCCCCCGCTGTGCACGCGCTCGGAGTAGATAGGGTAGGCATAGTAAGAATCCGCTGTGCTCACCATCTGAAGCTCCCTCTCGGGGGAGACGGACGGTATACGGACCAGAGAAATTCCTGCCGGGAGGGGCCATGGTAACCGCTCACCCGCCGGCCCAGATACTGATGTGGGTGCCCACGGTGCGGTACAGGGGTCCCTGCTGAAGCGTCACCGCCCGCTGGGTCCAGGACATGCCTGTGAGAAGGTGACATCGGCAAATGTTTATGTCACATATGATGGAGTTATAGAGAGGCGTTATGTGGCACAATAGGAGGAGTTATAGAGAGCCTTATATGGCAAATATGGGAGTTATAGAAGATGTTATAGGGCACAATATGAGGAGTTATAGAGAGCCGATTATGCGCAAAATTGAGGAGTTATAGGGAGCCGTATATGGCTCAAATGAGGAGTTATAGAGAGACGTTATATGGCTCAATATGAGGAGTTATAGAGAGCCGTTATATAGCACAATATGAGGAGTTATAGAGAGACGTTATATGGCACAATATGAGGAGTTATTGAGAGATGTTATATGGCACAACATGAGGAGTTATAGAGAGACGTTATATGGCACAATATGAGGAGTTTATGAGAGATGTTATATGGCACAATATGAGGAGTTATTGGAGATGTTATATGGCAGGTTGATCACCTAAACCACGCGCGGGAGGACTATTTCCTTTTAATTTGGAATTTGTGGAAGAACTTAGATCACCTTCTTGGACTCTGGCTGCGGATCTCTGAGTATATACTTTACATTGCTTTTTAGAACATTTATCCATTTTATCTACAGTATTTATCCTTGTACTTTGTTTATTTATGTATAAAATGTGTTACCAGGAAGTAATACATTGAGAGTTACCTCTCGTTTAAAGTATGTCCTGGGCACAGAGTTAAGACAAATATACATGGTTACACATACAGTTTATAAATGAACAGGGTATACATTATATACAAGACATTCCATGCACAGTAAGAGATATATATATTATGGGCGTATGTAACAGTTACAGACCAGATTAAGTGTTACAGCCTTAGAATTGAAAGAATTTAAACTGGTGGTGGATTTGAGAGTCTCTGGTAGGTTGTTCCAGTTTTGGGGTGCACATTAAGAGAAGGAGGAACGTCCGGATACTTTGTTGAGCCTTGGGACCATGAACAGTCTTTTGGAGTCTGATCTCAGGTGATAGGTGCAGCATGTGGTAAGGATGAGGAGCTTGTTTCAGATAGATGGGTATCTTGCCCATAAAGAATTTAAAGGCAAGACAGTTAAGTTGAACTTTGCGCCTAGACTCGAGTGATGACAAATCTAGTTCTTTGAGCATTTCGCAGTGATGTGTGTTGTAGTTGCATTGGAGAACAAACGCAAAACTTGGTACTCAGATGGCGCTACGTAATTTTTCTTTTAGCAGTAGTAGTAGTGAGCGGTTACGTGGGGCAATAGGAGGAGTTATAGTGAGCGGTTATGTGGGGCAATAGGAGGAGTATATGAACAGGTTATATGAAGCAATAGGAGATATACTTGGGTGGCGGTTTATGGAGCTTAGGAGTAATTACATGGAGAGGTTACAGCCGCGGCCCCTTTTATTCTCCAACATCTCCAATTTTTTCAGGGATTTTTTTCCGAATGCCCACGCACTTCACCGCAATTCACCGCGTTCTGCCGCATTCATGCCGAGACAGCGCTAATAAAATGCACTAGGATAAAGGCGGCCGCGGCTAAATACCGGAACATACTGCATAAATACTGCTATCTGCCCTTGGTTTTCAGAGTTGCGCCGATTCGGCCTCACCCAGGATAAAGGCGGCCGCCACTGTTATAGAGCAATTGGAGAGCTACGCGAGCAATTATACAGAGAGAGAGTAGGTGCTATAGGGAGAGTTTAATGGAGCAGTAAAAAGAGTTATAGGGAAAAGTAGTTTAATAGGGAGGCATTATATGGATCATTAGAAAGTGTTACAGGGAGCAGTTATATGGAGTAATAGGAGGAGTTATGGAGAGGTTATTGGGACGGTGAAGTGGTCCCAGCCAGTAAATAAAGGTATATGCCCGGCTGAGTGCCCCGGAGTCATATTGGGGAAATGTGATTGTCAGCTCTTCGTCACAGTAATGGCAGTAACACGTTGCTTTTAATAAATGTCTGTGTCTCCCACCAGGTATAAGGTGCAGAGAATAATGTTATTTCTACTGTAAAATGATTTAGATAGCGTATTTTCCTGTAACGGCCAAAATGGTTTTAAACCCCCAGCCTGCAGCACAGCGCAAAGCGCATAGCGCATAGCGTTTGGCTAACTTTTGCTAGAAGGTCCTAGCGCGCTGTGAGTGCTGGGAGAGTAAAACCAGGAAAATGTTATAAACGCAATTTTTTTAAAGTTTGATAAAAATTGATGAATGAAAGTCACCCTATTTTAATGGTTCCAACATTTTAGTGTTGTAAGGGGATTTTCATTCAGACGGCCGGAACAGAGGGAAACACTCAAGTAGTAATTGTGGTACTTTGGAAATGTTTTGGCAGGTATTCCTGAGAGGTGAGCAATGCATTATCAGGGCTTCTGAGCCCCACCCCCCCTGCTGGTTTGGTTCCCCCGATGTCTGAAATGTCCAAAGTTGAGGCATTAGTCGACTAAAAGTGTGAATGGGGGAGGGTAATTCAATTGTCCCCCATCTTAGCAAATGCCCAGATGTCCACCAGCTCAGACAAAATGTCGCCAGGTAAGGGGCTTGGTCTGGTATGCTAAGCGGCAAAGGTGCGAGGTCGCGCCATGCCCTTAGCAAACTAAGACACCCTCTGCCAAGTTTTGCCAAGTAGGGCAATCCTGGACAGGTAGGAGTATTATTCCCATGAACAGATAGGAATTTTTACTGCATAAAATCCCTGCAGCCGATCAGGAGTCAGTTATCTAAGCTGGATTTAAAACTTTGCAAACTCGAAACCCAAGTCAAGAGTTCGTAAGAACTAAGGAATCCAGAACCAATTATATGGCTGTAGAATGAAGTAAGCAGCTGCGGAGGAGAAACAGGGGTTGCGAGGCGCCCCTATCCAAAGACTGTTTTTGGCTTTATTGCGCACAACTCCCGCTCCTGGGAAATGGTGCCTAATGACTCTGTTTCTAAAGATTTCATTTTGGAGTTAGAAGATTTCATTTTGCCCCGTCCCAGTAGGAGTTATTTCAAGTGTGTTTTTTTTTGCAAATAATCGTGTGTTCATTCTGTAAATAAATTACAACTTATTTTTCTCTTGCTTTGCTCAATCAAAGGATCCGGGTATTTTGGTGTTAAAAGTTCTTGTCTCCCGTGACAGGTTTTTTTCTTGGTGGCAGCGGTGGGATCTGATTGAGTCTATGGTATAGTATCCTGCGGGATCCTATAGCATGCGGGAGACTCAAAAGTTTGGAGCTCCCAAAGCAAGAAGTAGCATACACACGATTTGCAATTGCACGAGAAATACAGTCACCCTTTTCTTCCCATAAATGTTTGCCTGCGGGTAAAACATGGAAAGGCGAGCCGAATGATTCCGGACTTAGATCGTGCCCGGATCGTTGTCCGGTGTGAGAGTTATGGACTACCGATGGCTTGTTGGTGAAAGGTGCCAATGGAGGAGGAATTAGAAAGACAGGAAGCAGGTATTGCTTATCCGCGCGTCATGGAGCTCGTACTGCAGCCACAGTGATTACACTTCAGCCCAGGGTTTAATAGGCTGATCTCCCTGAGGGAGATGACATGGGGAGGGAGAGTGTGCTCACTGGGTTAATGGTGAAGGACTGGGTCTTGGGATGCGGAGGTATTATCCCAATAGTTCCCATAGTCCCCGTTGCTACTGGACTTGCTAACTCTGGACTCACAGCACTTCTTGCCTCATGGGGGAAGGAGCTACAGCAGATGAGAGAATTTGCCTGCTGGCAGCTCTAGACGGACAAGTGTCTCCTCACTCTCACTTGGTAAACGGAGAGCAAGCTGTCCCTCAAGTTAATCACACAAAGTTTCAACAAGTTTGTCTGTGGCACAGACAAATCGACCGTTTTCTATCAGACTTTGAAATTCAGTGTCTGAGATACCGGTTGCTACAACGGGACTGGGTGCTGCGGATGCACCCCTTGTTGTCTAGGATTTCTAAAGAGACCCTGCAGGGCACCTACGAGAATATCGGGATGACTATGAACATGTCAAGCTTTGCTGCTGTTGCAGTATGCCCTCACCCTTGAAGACTACGAGGCAAGTTCAGGACAGGGAAGCATTATCTCGAGGAGTCCAATGTCAAATTTGTGCCCGCATGGCATGGCATGGCAAGGCACTCAGTGGTGGAGGGTTATGGTGCTACAAATACCACACTTTGCTGGACTTGATTTTCCAGGAGCAGTTACTGCAGCAGTGTCACTCGGACGTGTGGGTATGGGTCTTTGACCGTAAAACTAAGACCCATGTGGAAGCTGAAAGAGGCTGATGATTGTATGTGCAGTCGCTCCCTAATAGATGAGGAAGGGGCTGCAAAAGAACTGGCTGTGCCAGCCAAGGGAGCCATGCAGACTCCTCAGTGGAGCAAGTCTGGAGCAGAGAACGGCGTATCAAAAGCTGCAGAGATGCTATCTCTGCAACAAAGTGGGTCACATCAGACCTGACTGTCCGGACTGTGCCAAGTCCGGTGGACCCCATCAGGGACAACGTTCTCCAGCTGCGAGGCCAGTCACCCGTGTGCGACTGGCACACACAGAGGAGTCAGGCACAGCCACGAATCAACCCACAGAGGGACGTCTGTGGAGAGATCTGCGCTTTCACCCTGGCACCAGCAGCGAGATAGAGGGACATCAGGTTGCATCAGTCAGGATGCAGCCCAGCAATGTCCGGCAGAAACATTTGCGAAGTGACTATTGGAGATCGCCAAGCTGCCGGCTTGCTGGACTCTGGTGCGACTGATACTCTGATATGACCTGATATGGTCCTAACCAGAGTATTTGCTCCTGGGCACCAGGATTGCAAGTGCCCATGTCAGATGGGGGACTGTGGCCACTCCAGGTTGCCCGGGTGTTTTTTGGATTGTGGTGCCGGATGTGACATGAGGGAGGTGGGGGTATTGTCTGGGTTAGATGCCACAGTTTTGCTCGCAATGACCTGGACATGTACCTGTGTGTTCAGAGCAGAGCTGGCTCCTGTTGCAGCAATTACTAGGAGCCAGTCATCAGGGATCTCCAACAGTACCAATCCCTGTCCCCCTGCATTTGGGACCAACATTCCAGCGGTGTCAGCGAAGGACCAGACAGGTAACACAGACTGAGTCGTGACCAGAGACTGACTTACTGTTCCTTTACCTGTTCCTGTTCCCCCTGACTTAGAGACTAAGGGTGGACGGTTTTAGTGTTAGGAAGAGGGTTTAGGGGTGCGTTGAAAGCTGACCCCAGCTTGGAAGGTATGAGACTTCGGGTGTCCGTCCTCGAAAAGTGAGGGTCAGACCACTTTCTGTGGCACCACGGGCTTCTGTAGGAAGCAGGTCTCTACCGGCTCAGATAGAGTCTGGACAGGTAGAAGATGGCTAGTGGTACCAAGGAGAATATGCAGCAGTTATTACAGGTAGCCTATTCCATTCCACTACGGGGCATCATGGGGTCACTGTGATGAGAGCTCGGCTGTTTATGCCTTACTCTTCTTGGCCGGAGGCATCAGCGGCATTGGCAGATTTCTGCCACCTGGTGATGCCTGCCATCCATGGGTAAGACGGGTGATTGTGTGCGGATATCCTTGGACTATTAACCGGTAATGGGAACCTGTTTCAAAGAGTAGCTCAGGCAGTGCTAGGTATCTTTGCTAGGATAGGTTTTCCTAGAGGGTGCTAGTCAAGTTAGGGTGCCGGGTAAGTAGGCAGCTATGAGCAGCAAGCCAGGGCTAGGTTAGAAATGCATAAGGTTCTTTCTCAGACCACCGGGCAGGACACTAGTACAGATCACCTGTGCTCACAGGTGATCGGCGTCCTCTGCATAAGTATGCCTACCCGCTATCTGCAGAGGTGAAGAGCAGTATAGAGAGGAGGTAGGACGTGCTGACCTTAGGGGTAAGTGAACCATCTCAGAGCCCTTGGGCTTGTCCGGTAGTCCCCGTAACTAAGAAGGTGGACCACCCGCTTCTGTGGGGACTACTGGCAGCTCATGCAGGGCGTGTCGATGCTTATCCCATTCCCCGCATGGGATGGCTAGGCAAGTACTAAGTATGTAGTAAGGGTACTGGCAGATCCCCCTGAACCAGGAGGCTAGGGAGAAATCAGCTTTCATCACTCCGATGGCCTCTATGAGTTCTTAGTGATGCCATTCCTCAGAGGAAGCCCCGGCTACCTTCCAACGCCTGGTCAATAGGTGTTAGAAGGAATGCGAGATATGCAAGGGCATATCTTGAGGATATTGCTATCTTTAGTAATTCATGGGATTCACATCTCGTACATGTAGCAGCGGTGCTAGCCAGAATTAGGGGAGCAGGGCTTACCGTGAAACCCACTAAGGGGTTGGTGGAAATGGCTGAGGTGTTGTACTTAGGTCACAGGGTGGGCAGGGGGCTTCTGAAGCCTGAACCAGCTAGGTTAGGCAATAGTACAGTGGCCCATCCCCAAGACTAACAGCATATACACATACGACACAACACATACACACCACACCACACCACACCACACATACACACACCACACACACACACCCACACACCCACACAATACACCACACACACTACACACACACACATACCACACACCACATACCACACACACACACCCACCACACAACAACCACACACACACACCACACTACACACACCAACCACCCACACACCACCACACACACACACACACACAAACCACACACACCACCACAACACACACACAACATACACACACATACATCCACATATACACACATACAAACCACACACACAACACACACCCACACCACATACATGTCGTACTTGCTGCAGTCTTACCACCGTATTAACCCTTCCCGTAACCATGTATTATTCCCCTTCCTCTGCCACAGTCCTGCAGAGCACCATTGCAGCTGATGCATGTTAACCCTTTGTGTGCGTGCTGGCTGCCAGACTTACCTGTCATAAAGTAGTGCTGGTGGTGAGCAGCCACTCTGGGTGCTGGGGGGGAGACCGTCACACATGCTGCCCTCTGGATCTTCTGCTCATTGCTGAGTATGTGGCTGGTACCCCATTGCCGCCTTATATCCCCTCCAGGGGCGAAACCTCCGCCCTGTCCCATCCCCTCCTCCCCCCCACCAAGGGTTCAGATAGTACTGATGGGATTAGGGCATGGCTGGGGACCCTAGGACTGCACGGCTCAGCCAATGGCAATGGAAGAGACCTGCCTACCTCTAAGAACGATCAGGGGATGAGCGCATGGATACAGAGCCCCGACCCACTAGGACAAGACAGGAGAAGTAGGGATTGAAAAAATAACAAGTTGTCGTACTGTGGGTTTTTACCATAAAAATATACCCCCCCAGTATCATCCCACTTCAGAGGCTAGTACATATGGATTCAACTACTAGACATGCTAGAGAAATTCTAAAGTTGCATGTACAGTCACATGAGCAGACATATTAGAGACCCACCCCAAAAAAAATCAAATCAGATCACTAAATCTGTCTATCTATATCTAAGTGTATATCTTTTTATATATATCATACACATTATTTAAGTTATGGTGGGTGAAAAAGGCGACAAAAACACCACCGTTAGTATATAATCAATTAGGAATATCCCTTGTGAGCACATTCACATGTCTTAGACAGGTCTGCACTCTGCCTTTCAGCCATTATCACCCAGCATACAGCGCTTCCACTGCAGCAAGGGTTTCTGGGAATTTACATGCAAATGGACACACAATGTATCACCTTTTGCCTGAAATCAATATTTACATGGAACTCTTATAAGCAAATGCTCTGCTGTTTACACAGCTTTTAAGCACAGCATGGGATTAGATGCAAAGCCAGTCAAACCCCTCACAGACAGCTGTTTTGACCTTTCGCCT
Organism: Ascaphus truei; assembly: GCA_036426205.1. Classification (NCBI taxonomy): domain Eukaryota; kingdom Metazoa; phylum Chordata; class Amphibia; order Anura; family Ascaphidae; genus Ascaphus; species Ascaphus truei. The sequence goes on from WSYH01010812.1 coordinate 10,549, forward strand.
CGTCATCATGTGAGGTTGGTTGTACTCGCTTTGCATGTTCAAGCTGGGCAGGTTTACCGTACACATTATTTAAGTTATGGTGGGTGAAAAAGGTGACACACCGCCCCCGTCAGCATATAATCATAGGAATATCCCCGTGAGCCACCACACATGTTTTGCCACCCTGCCTTTCCCAGTATCATATATAAATGGAAAGAAAAAGTCTGCGTCCGCCTATAGCAAAATGTTGAGTGAAGATACACTGCGTGCAATGTAGGGCAAGTGAGATATCGGTAGAAGAAAGAAAGAACCCTACAGTATGTACTGTGTCAGTGATCCATGGTCCCTTATACTATTTATACACAATCATAAAAGGCTTTTAATTTGCAATCATTATTCACAATCACAGCGCGTGCATACGTGGGGTTTCTTTTCTTTCTTCTACCATATCTCCCCATTATCACCCAGCATACAGTGCTTCCCCGGCAGGAAGGGTATTTTCATGTGTTGACATTTACTCGATAAGTGCCTCCTGTCTGTGTTAGACTATATCTGTTTACTTATTGAGGTGTATCCGTTGGTGCTTAAAAATAATCATGTGTTTTGTTTGCAAACGCTGTTCTTTGCACAATATATGCTGCTGCGGCTCATGTGCCCTATAGGTATTTATTGCCATCCTCTTGGTCATTACGGTTGCCCTCTGTGTATCACTTACACTGTGTCCTAAGTGGGTATTAGCAGTAGTGTTCACTATTGGGCCTTGCAGTACTGCATGTCCTCTGTAATTTGGGGGTCGGAGCCCCTTCCAGTTCTTTGTGTAGTTCTATGGTACATCACACATGTGTTTTTTATATTGCCTTGGAATAACCGTGTGCTCTTTCAGGGAATTTTTTTTGCTGTTTCAACTATTTTTATATATAAATATAAAAAAAGCACAATGATGAAAAAGGCAGCGTTCTGCCTAACAAAGAACGACTATGAAACAAATTCCTTTTAGAATTAAAAAACATAAAAAAAGTGAACAAACGTAAGACATTTTTCTTTTCTTGTGTACAATGTGTTAAAGGCAAGTAAAGCTAAATGCTACGTTACTCAAATAAAGGTTGTTAATTTGTTAACAGCAATATGTTACCCGCTGATTTAAAAAGCTATGTATTTGTGTAGAGGTGGAATACTGAGAACAGAGACGCGCAGCTATCTCTATGGATTTCGTCCTGAATTACCCAGAGGCCTCATCGATTCAGATGGGATAATGTCGCTCTTTTACTCCCAGGGTCCCGCAAGGAATTAGAGTAGGGGGCAGTTAAAATAAAGCATGGATCATTTTTTCGCCCCCAGTACGCACGGTGAGCATGTGCAGAGGCCCCCAGTACGCACAGTGAGCATGTGCAGAGGCCCCCAGTACGCACGGTGAGCATGTGCAGAGGACTCTACAGCAGCAGCATAGGGACACACACAGACACAGAGACACACACATAGCGAGACACTGTGAGGATTCTGGAGCCACGCCGCTCTCGGCGTGCTCCTCACTTCAGAGGGGAAAAACCACACTGTGTACCGGTTAAGTCCTCTTATCTATCAGGATTTCGTACAGTGACTGTACCTATTATACCTCATGTGAGTGCATATCCATATGTTTTATTTGTGATGATCTGCAATACATTTTAGACGTTATTGCGCTATTTTGGTGTTTCTTATTATCCTGGGTTTTGTGCGGTGGTGGAGAGGAATTGAAAGGGGTCTATACCTTGTATACCATTTCATTGCTCTAATCAGAGAGAGGAGTGTTTCTGTAATGCCTTACTTATGAGGAAAATTGTGAGTGATTCCTTTACACTTGAAGAAAAAGTTGAGACTGTACTATACTATGTTGCCTTATTTTTCTTTTGCATATAACCACGTGAACATTGGCGCTCCCCTGAATCTTTGAGGAAATCTGCAATCAAAGACTAAGAGAACAGTCTTTACAAGGGTCTTGAGTAGCTTTTCTATTAGCACCTTTACAATGGGTGGTGGATTTTAACACATTATTAACTATAGTCCACAGTTCACGTTATATTTTAAAGATATTATTTTCTGTCATTTGCTTTAACACATTGTTACATAGTTCACTTTTTAGGACATTGTTTATAAGTAAGCCGCTTGCAATCATTTTTTTCACTATAATACATTCGTGTTAGACCTACTCTACTATGTTCTAACACACAACTACTTTTTGTTTTGATGGGCTTTATACCATCAGACCCAAGGTACACTATGGGCAACCGCCTGCGCACCAACGTATGCAAAGCTGTACCTGGGCTGGTGGGAGCGTACCCACGTTTTTAATGAGGAACTTTCTATGTACACTGATCACATCTCAATGTGGATCAGGTACATAGATGACTCCTGCTTCCATTGGGAAGGTCCCACCCAACTTCTTCAAGAATTTGGGATAGCTGAATACAAATACGCTTAACCTGAAGTTCACGACTGTGCTAAGCACTACATCTATAACATTCCTAGACCTGAACATCTATGTCGATTGTGACCAGAACATACAAACAAAGGTCATTAGGAAGAGCACAGCAACTAATAGTCTGCTACTGGCTCAAAGCCAGCATCCTAGCAGCCTCATAATGGTATCCCAATAGGGCAGTACCTCCGCCTTCGGAGGAATTGCTCCACTCGATCGAAGAATTCATTGCTCAATCTAAAGAACTCCGATCATGGTTCCTTAACCGTGGGTATAACATAAAAACTTGAATAAGGCTTATCATCGGGCACTGCACACGATAAGTGCACTCTCCTGTCCAGTAAAAAGGAAAAATCTAAGGACAAACAATTAGAGTCATTGGCACCTTTAACAATAGATGGTGGCTATTAAAAAGATCTTTGCTAGACACTGGCACCTTCTTCAGGCAAGATGTCGACTTGGTTAAAGTTATAGCCCTAGACCCACTATTGCCAGCAGGCGGTCTAAAACTTACGGGACTCTTTAGTGAATAGCCATTTTCAGCGGGCTAGGACCACTACTTTGGCTAAGTCCTGTGAAAGGCATGCACCGCTGTCAGGGTGCAAAGCGTGCAGAATATCAACGCTGGCAAAGTATTTGCCAATCATGATAACACCTCACAATTCTGTGTGGACATTTTTATTAATTGTCGGACTACCAACGTTATCTATCTATCACATGTATTTGTGGTAAGAGATACGTGGTAAACAACTAGACAACTACGCAGACGTTTCTTGAACATATTAATTCTATCAAGCACTCTGCCGAATCATCGGTTGCTAGACACGTCCACACAGTTTCATAATGTCGATACCAATGTCATCAAATTCATGGGCATTTATCAGTTGAAATAGTCCCATGAAGGGGGTAACATTGACCAATCCTTGCTTCGTATCGAACCAGAATGGATTTACAAGTTAAAAACTAGGAGTCCCCATGGACTCAATGAGGGGTTAACCTTTACAACACCCTTTATTGATTGTGGGATTTTTTGGTCGACCCATGTATCCTCGTGTCCCCTGAATCACATACTCTTTATCGTTCCTCTCATGTCCAGCGGGTGCATTTTCCATATCCACTGTGTTTTTGTTTCCACGCTTGGTATTGAAATAAATATATAACATATTATGATTTATTATTTCCGTATAGACTAGTAACTATAATACTAGACTCAAACCCATCTGTGGGTTGGTGTATGTCAAAAAAAAAAAAGGTTTTGATCAGAAATGCAACCCTCTATATACAAGCACTCTAATCATATACAGTAATGTATTAATGGACATAAGGATTGTCCATCATTTGCTTTGTCAGCAAGTACTGTCAGATTCACCGCAGAAGTCAAAACAATAAAAATTTATTACGTCTAAATTGACCTTAAAAACACGATGCATATTAAAAAAATCCCCATATTGATGTGGCTATTATGGATATTGATGTATGTTCAGGTAAGTATTCTAGATCAAACTATTTAGTTAGTAATATCCAAACATCCAGAACTGTAAGTATACATGAAAGCTGCAGAGAGGGCTAATTGTATCAGAGACAGCTGTCCATGTCATGTAGAAAATCAGCCTGAATTGTGATCTGCCGTGCATTTGGCCAGGGGCTTACACACAATTTTGGCCAAAAATGTTAAACTAAAAGACCATTTTACTTGATATTTATACATATATATTCAGCACTGTACCGTGTTGAGTTTCACTGGATGTGCTAAAAACTGAGCTCTGTCTGTGTTTTATGTTCTGTCTCTGATTTTAATATATATTGCCGTGCTCAGTAGCACTCCTCTGTGACACTCATTGCTTAATATATGTTGTGGTTATTTTGGGGGTTCAATAGGAGCTTGTTGGGTGTCCAGTATGTTTTTACAACTGTTAATATCATATATTAACCCTTTGAGCACCAACCATACATTTCCATTTCATTGATACCTATTTGGTGATTGCAGTTTCAGTTACATATTTGGTTTGGTGTTATGTGTAAGGTGTGTACATGTGCTTCAAAATAATTATTTGATGAGAGCAGTCAATTAACATCTCGCATGTACATATACATGTTCTGTTTAATTATTATATGTATTCTATCCATCACTACATTGTACTTTGACACATCGCTTAGTATCATATTTATGGGGGACTGTGAAATCTAGCATATGTAATCGTCTTATACACAATGTGTTATAATAGGTTTTGTATACCATTATCCCTTTCTACGGCTAGTACTGCCATATTTGCCCCATAAGAGCTCTACAGAGGCGACACTTTTTATTTAAAATCGGCTAGAGCCGCAAGCCGGGAGGTTTCCTGGCTTTCTAAACGAATCCCCTCGCGTGCCGCGCGTCACCGATGCGTGGTCACGCTTCATCGGGGCGTGCACGCCATGCGCGTGCCCAGGGCTCCCCGAAGGGAGCCCTGGTATCCTCTAATGTGGGGACGTTGGTGGGGGGCTCCGGGGGTCCCGGTGGACCGCGAGAGGGGAGGGGTGTGCCTCTATCGGAGGACCGATCCTCCAAGGCTCCGGCGCGCACGGGACACCCCGGCGGCCCCGGTTTTCTGTCGCGGGCCGAGACCAGGCAAAAGTTAGAATAAACTCGACCGCGACAGTGTCCACGACTGTGCTCGCCACAAACCTGGGTCGACGACGCGTGGCTGAGGTGGGGTTGTAAAAGCACCGACCTTAGACCGCGCAGGCTGATCCGGATTGCGCAGTTCGTAGTCGTACGTAGCAGGATCAGGATAGGAGAGACAGCATCGTCGGTGGACACGCCAGGGTCAGGACTGGAGACATCAGGGTAAACGTTGTTCAAGCAGAGTTCGGCAACAGGTAGTCAGGAGAGCCCCGCTTCAGCTTAGAGCGCGGAGTGGCCCTCTGCGCGTACGGCGACCATGGCCCATGGTACTGGTCTCGAGGTGGTAGACAGACCAATACACACGGTCACGCACTGCACTGGTAAACAAGTGCTTCCACACAAGAGTCCTGAGTGGGCTGGGAATCCTCCTTTTCACTCAGCGCAGGAACCAGAACACGGCCTCTCTAGATTAGGGAAAAGTAGGCCCCAGGACAAGGAAGCTGAAGATACACAGGGAAACCTCCGCTTCAGTGCAGGAAACCAGAACAACCGTTGCATGAATATAGCAGCCGTCACAGAAACAAGGAGCTGAATTAACAAGGATACTCAGCTTCAGCACAGGAAACAGGAACTGACCGCTGCATGAACTAGCAGCCGGTCACAAACCAGGAGCTGAAGACAACAAGGAGAGTACTCTCGCTTCAGCACAGGAACAGACCGCTGCGTGACACTAGCAGCCGGTCTCAGGAACAAGGAGACAGACAAGACAAGGCTTATGGCAGATCACAGAGATATCCAGGAAGGACTATGCTCGGCAGGGAGCATTGTGGGAAAGCAGTACTTAAAGGTCAGAGGACCAATGGCAGAAGGGGCGTGTGGCAGTATTGCTTTGGTGAGTGAATCCAGGCTGCAGTAAATATCAGGGGAAGTGTTCCGGGACTGCACCCTTCTGCAAGGTAGGCAAACATTAAACCGAGGAGCGGATTCCTTACAGACAGTACATGCATGGTAACAATAGGAATGTGGCTGGTAGATTCTATCAGCCCACTCCTGCGCACTGAATGCCTTCTTATGTGGCTCGCGCTGGCGCAATATCAAGGCAAATGTTGAATTATTTCTAAATCCCCGCGCATGCGCAATATGAACGGGCAGAAGTAGTAAATAATTTCTAAGTCCCCGCGCATGCGCACTATGACGGGCAGGGAATTGCTTCTAAGTCCCCACGCATGCGCTTTGTGCACGGCCGGGAACGGTTAATATTTTCTAAGTCCCTGCGCATGCGCAAGCACACGATCGACAGTCTTTGCCAACAATTTCTAAGTCCCCCGCATGCGCAACATGATCGACAGTCATGGCCAACAATTTCTAAGTCCCTGCGCATGCCACTACACTACGAACGGCGAGGAAATTATTTCTAACTCCCCGCGCATGCGCATTTTGCACGGCAGCCCCACAGAATAATTTCTAAGTCCCACCATCGCCAAAACGTACGGACAGCAATTGCCATAATTTCTAAGTCCCCGCGCTTGCGCATTACGAACGGGCAGAGGGAATTGTTTCTGACTCCCCACGCATGCGCATTGTGCACGGCAGGGAACGGTTAATATTTTCTTAGTCCCTGCGCATGCGCAGAAGTTGTTATATGCATTGCCAATGTTTTATGCCCTTAAACCCTGAAACGATTGGCGGAATAGTTAAAAATTGCGTGATTAGGTACAATGCCCATGATTTTAATGTGATTGAATCTCAATAGCATATGTATGTTTATTGAGTAAGTCTGAGCGTGAGCGCAGTGCGCATGCACAACAGCTGATAGTCATTGATTTTCAATCATGGCACTGAAAGGTTATAAAAGGGTTCAGCCTTCTCTCCCCCAGTAAATTTTGTCCCTGAAGAAGCTCCTTTGCTGGAGGGAAATGCGCGTTGGACGCGCAATGTTGTCAGTCTCTTACTTGGAGCTGTTTTTAATGTAGTGTTTGCAGTCTCCTGGTTCACTGTGCATAGACCCCGTATTTGGTTACTTAATCCTATCTTTACAGTCAGCGAGCTTGTTATCCCTGCTCCCTATGATATGTGTTTCACAAGCTTATGTTGTGAATTCACCATCAACATGCTGTGAGTGTCAGTTCTATCAGTTGTAAACTCACTAGTATTAATACTGCGAGTGTTAGCTATACCACTCATAGTATTTGCACTTCAACACACTGACAATTTATCACTGAAGTGCTCAATGGTAACAACAACAGCAGGAACGCTGATTATTTATTCATCTAATTGTTCGCTGACTCGCATATATATATAGACATGCCATTTGTGTCTCACAGCTGTCCCAGAGGGTTAACACCCTGACTTACAGCATCTTATGTCCTCTACATCCATCATCATTAGGTTGAGTACTGGGATATATAATCATATATTTGACGACATGGATGTTTGATAGTGTTGATTTAATCTACTTATAACCACACTTTACACAAATCTTTGGATATATTTTTTTAAGTAAATCGTTAAAAAGTTAACTTTTACACGTTGTGGTGTGCAGTTTAGTGAATTCTTTTAGGGGCACAATGTGTTTCCCTTCCCCCCTTTTAAGGATTTGTCTATATTTTATTAACCTGGCCATTAAGAATTAACTCCCTTCATTCCTGCTAGAACTGCCTGCATGTGTACAATACGTTAAAACTGTGCAGCAAATTAACCACTCCTGCCTTCATGTGACTGCCTTCAGCACCACATGAAAGGTTAGTAAAGTTTAGGGTAGAAGAGAGAACAGATAGCTGGCCCAGCAAAAAGAACCAGTGAAGACAGGAACGTGGTGCACTGCTTGCAAGAAAACTAATATGCATTTACTCTACACAGAATGTACCACGCAGCCCTGTCACACTTTCTGTGTCCGTTCGTGAGTTAGCCCGCTTAATAGAAAGGCTCTCTTGTGGGATTCTAAGTTCACCTTGTTCTGACGTCAATTGACCGACTTCCCACGGCACTAGACTTTCCCCCTTTCAAGTTACGCGAGCTAACAAGGCACGGATACATTCTGTCGAAAAACCACTTCAGATCTAACCGCAAAGCCACTTATTCAATTGACCGTGCGTTATAGGGTTGTGTGCTTTAAAATGGATACCTATCCTTCAACAGACCTCCCATATACAGCCACGCTTCTTCAATCAGTGCTTGCTTTAGCGCTCACAATGCCATCTTGTGCCTGAAAAACCTAATAGCACAGTTTGTATGCAATCCTATTACTCGGCAGAGAACAGGCTGTAAAATGGGGATAAGAAGGCTGGGACAGGGGCAAATACATCAGGGTAATGCATATACTTTTAACCCATTCACTCCCAATGCGAGTTGGGGTTAATCAGCCGGGTAAAATACCTTTATTAATGGCCTGATTAACCCCTCCTTCGGCAACCATCATTCCTCTCTCTCTCCCGTCTCAACTACTGTAACCCCCTTCTGTCTGGTCTTCCTGCCTCTTACCTTTTATCCCCTACAATCTATCCTAAATGCTGCTGCCAGAATCACTCTTCTCTTCCCAAATCGTCTCAGCGCCCCCCCTGCCGAAATCCCTCTCCTGGCTTCCTATCAAATCCCATATCACACACTCAATTCTCCTCACTTTTAAAGCTTTACACTCTTCTGCTCCTCCTTACATTTCAGCCCTAATTTCTCACTATACATCATACCAACTCTTGCGTTCTGCTCAAGGATGTCTTCTCTCTACCCCCTTTGTATCTAAAGTCCTCTCCCACCCAAAACCTTTTTCACTGACTGCCCCACACCTCTGGAATGTCCTTCCCCTCAACTTTCACCTTTAAGACCCACCTAAAACACCACGTGCTTAAGGAAGCATTTGAGTAGCTCCATGGCTGATCATTTACACCTCATACATTAACCTTGGCCCCCTGCAGACACAGTTACCAGAATGCCCTCCTACTGTCTTTGTACGTACTTCCTACCAACAAATTAGATTGTAAGCTCTTCGAGCAGGGACTCCTTTTCCTAAATTTTCTTTCATGTCTGAAGCCACTTCTCCTCTTTATGTGTTTTTATATTATTTATTATATATATTATTGTCACGTATGTTACTGCTGTGAAGCTATATGTACATTAATGGCGCTATATAAATAAACATACTGTACATACATATATACACACACACACACTTTGTTTACCGGTATCCATTGATCTCATTTAGCAACCAATGTGGTAGGTGTGCTAAGTAGTCATAATAACATCAGATGTACTAATCCAGATCAATAATGCACATATGCGCTGGTGCACTGCCCCATTATATTCTGGTTATGGCGACAGTACCTGTGAACGGAGAATAAATAATGTGGGCTATAAGAACAAAGCCCTTGTATAACCCTATCAGAGCCACTGTCTCTAGATTCCAGATCCAGCCGCCCGATTCCTTGCAGAGGACGAGGACCTGATCCAATCACCCCTCTCGGGCCAGAGAGAGCCTGATCATGCCCATAAACCGTAGAACATCCGGTTGCCATCGGGCAATGGGTCACATGTCATGCCACTGGGGTGTCCGTTACTCCTCCGCTAACACAAGTTTTCTCTTTTTATTCCCATCCCCACGACGGATAGATTACCACTTATGTAGAAATATCACTGGAGCAGATATTTGTGCCCTCGGTGTGGACTGGTCACTCCACAATCATTTCCTCACTGGGGCTTTTAAATAAGGGAAAACATTCAGCCCATGGATGCTAAATGAATATTTATTATTATTGAACGATGATCCAATGGCTGAAGTCTTAGAGGAGTTGATGCGATATTTCAACATTAACTCCACTCCTGACGTTCCCCACTCCACTGTATGGGAAGCTGTAATCAGCGGAAATTAAAGCTTTCCTCCTGGAAAAGAAAACAGACACAAATGAAAAAGAAATGAATGTGCCCTACTAACCAACTAGAATAGTTAGAAAAGCTTCATAAAAGCACTCCAATAAACAGATTAATACCAAATTATACAAACGAGGTGATAAAATCAATTCTTAGCCGCGAGAGCAGAGAAGCGCCATGCGCTGGACAAAACAACAATTTTATGATAAAAGTGATAAAGCAACCAAATGTTGGCAATAAACTAAAAGCAAGCAATGCCTATCTAGAACGTCAGTATTCGCACACAGAAGGGGGCATAACCTATGGTCCTGAACGTATCTGCTCCGAGTTCAGAGATTTTTATACAGCTCTTTACAACTTACCGAGAGACGAAGGGAGATCTCGGAACCTCAATTATCAACAGACATTGATTCGTTCTATCCAAATGCTATCTTGCAAAACTTTCAGGTGAAGATATTTTACCGCTAGAATCTCCAATTTCACACACTAAGAATCTGATGAGATTAAATCCATTAAAGGGGCGAAAGGCTCCTGGTCCGGATGGATTTTCCAATCTCTATTATAAAATTTTGCAATGATCCTTATCCCCAGCTCACCAAATTATTTATCATCTTTCAAACAGGCAAGCCCTCCTAAACTCGGGCAGGTGTCAATAGTGATTATTCCCAGAGTAAGACCCCATGAATTCCTCCAATTACAGACCCATATCCCTACTAAATACAGATGTTAAATTATATGTCCAAATTATTGCAATAGACTTAATCCACTGTTGCCTAAATGATTCATCTGGGCAAGTAGATTTTTAAAAGGGAGACAGGCTCTGAATAACACCAGACGTCTGGTCAACCTTACTCATATAGTCCCCCCAATCCAAATCCCCGGCCTTCCTGTTATCACTAGATGCCGAAAAGGCTTTAACCGCCTAAACTTCCTGTTCGCCGCCCTAAAACCCAGGGATTCAGCGAAAAATGTATAGATAGTATCAAAATTCTATATAGCTCTCCTTCGGCCACAGTCAAAACTAATGCAGCCTACTCCTTCCCTTTTCCCATAAAATACCGGAACTCGTCAGGGATGTCGCCTATCCCCTCTCTTATTCGCAATATACGATTGACCATTGGAAGCCTTTTTAGAAACACTCAATATCTCAGGAATTCAAGTTAAAAATCAGAGATATAAGATAGCTCTATTTGCCATCGATATAATACTGTCCCTCACAAAAAATGTAATCTCACTCCCTGGCGTATTTGAAAATTTGGATTCCTTTGGTAAGCTGTCAGGCTATAAAATTAATAATACAAATCTGCAGCACTAAACTTAAATTAACCCAGCAACACAGTCAAACTGATCCAGACCGATTTTGACTTCAAATGGGATCCTCAAAAAATTTAAATACCTAGGTACTCATCTCACAAAAGATTACAACACAATGTATACATTTAGCTATGCCCCTCTTTTTAAACAAATCACAAGATCTGTGGAATTGGGACCCCTCCCAGATATCCTGGTTTGGTAGGATCACATCGATAAAGATGAACATACTCATTAGATGATATATTTTTTGAAGTGAAACATCATTGCGCTCGCACCTTCCACGCAGAACATTCCCTGGCAGTAAAGGACTTCTTGGTGGCGGAAGTGATGTCACTGCTGGCAGACGAGGCCATCAGCGACGTCAGTTGTTGCCAGCTTGTAACAGCAAACACCCGGAAGAGAGACGGCAGGGCATATTCTGCACAGGCGTCCCGCACATGCGCAGATGCCCCATGTTGCATGTGTTTTAGCATGTGGCAGTCCCCCGTACGCCGTGGCATTGCAGAGGCCCCCAGTACGCACGTGACATG
>WSYH01010813.1:0-22293 GCA_036426205.1 Ascaphus truei
GACCGCTGTTAACTGGTAAACCCATAGTCTGTAATAGAGTGAGACCGTCGCTTAACAGAAAACTAGTGAGTGATAGAGTAGATCCAATGATGGGTTAATAGGGTCCACACAGGGTTCAAGTAAGAGTGTCCTAGTGATGTTGTACTACTGGGTCGTATTGCATAAGCCAGCATGATGTCGATTCAACAAGCTGAACTGGCAGTAGATACGATATAGCTGGTTACTTGATACCGGTTCGTGGTATTGTGAAACTATATCAGTCACAACCGTTGGCACACATAGTCTGTTATCGTGTAAATACTGCCAAAGGCCGTGCCGTGTTGGTGGTGGACTCTCTCTGAAAAAGAAAGGAAGAGGGATGGTACCAGCAGAATGTACCTCTTGTCTATCCTTGGAATCACTTAGCGAACGTCAACAAGCAGGCGCTCCTACCAACTACGTTCCCAATCACCTCCACTTTGATGTGTATGGTGCGGGATTATTGTAAGACACAAGTTGTTTGGTGTTGTACCGTAGTTCGACTAGGCACAGCCCACGGAAAGGAGTCCGTTATTGGATAAACAATCACAAAAAGCCCGTGCCCTGATTTAGGGGTGGTGTCTCGTACGTATAAGCCACCTGTGTTAGGTTGCGGTGGCGTGGAGTTGTTGTACAACACACATACCGGTAGCAGTAGGTACATTATAGCTTGGTTACTTGTACAGAGTTGGGTGGGTATTGTACCTGATATCATTAACACAGCACAGCGAGCAGTTTATCTGTGTAATTAAATGCCAAAAGCCGTGCCTGTTCATGTGGTGTGTCTCTATATGGAATAGCCACTTGGGTTTTAGTGCGTGCGTGAGTTGTTTGTACACCAAGGGCATCACACATAGTCGAGTCGTCAGTAATAAATCTGAAATTAAAAGTGCACAAGTAGTGCCTGTTTAAATGGAAATGTGGTAGATTCTAAAGTCCGCAAATTCATAACAACAACACTAACGACAGTCAAGGAATATATTTGACTGGAATCCAGTATTAATCTAAAACGAGTGAACAAGGAGTGCATGTTAACAGGGAGGTGGAATCACGCAATGCTTTTCTCATACACAAAGCAGCCAGCATACCTCCTATGGGGGGGCTGGGCGCCTTTTGGCAGCATGGCGCAGGAGTCTTCTGCTATATCAGCCTGCCTCGGTGCGTCGGTGGATGATAGCTAAAAGTAAGTTGATACCATCGCGGGTAGAAGACAGCATGGTCAGCTGAGCTACTGAGGTGCGAGGGAGGCGCATCGACCAGCGACATATTCCCCCCCTTTGAAGCGAATGACGACGTCATAACCTGAGCCTACACGTGCCGTACTTTCACACGTTACTGCTTTCTCAAGGCCTTGAGAAAGCAGTCGAGGTGGAAACGACGGCCGTACGTCGGCAAGTTGTTATGAGCGTCATTGCGTCAAAAGGGGCGGGGATATGCGCTGCGGTCGGACGCGCCTCTGCACCCATAGCTTTCAGCTGATGATTGTTGCACCTGATGGTGAAACTTAAACTTTTAGTACTATCACACAGCGCCCCGAGGCTGATACCTAGAGCGAGCTCCTGGCAATGCTGCCAAAGGCGCCCAGCCCGCACCATAGGAGGTATGTTGGTGTGTTCCATGAGCAAAGTCATTGCGTGAAGTTCCACTCCAATGTTAACAGGGGGGCACTGACTTTAAATGCAAAAGAACATGTTTTCAATAAGGGGGGGGGTTAAAGGGGTAGCTGGATTGCCAGGGTCAAATAACAATATTAAAAAACTCTGAAACATGTATCATGTGAAAGGGGAGGTGTGTATACAATATTAGAGTTGTTCACGAAAAATCAAAGTAGCGCAACAAAGTCCAACTCATTAGGGACAGGAGGACCTACTATAGTGCACTAGGATGGTAGTTCAGGCACTTAAATAACTGAACACTGAATGGTGTGTGGATAGATGATGGTGGGTACAACAAGCTGCACGCACCGGGTCGGCTAACCCCAGAAGTGGGAAGCGGGATGTAGGCTACAAGTAAAGCGTAGACAGGAACAAAAACCACCACATGAAACAGGCAACGGCTTTTGGCATTTGTTTACCAGAAACTTGACTCTGTGGGCTGTGTGTAAAGGGACACCTGCTATAGCACAATACCACTAACTTTGTAGTCCAATACATCACAGGCACCATACTAACATCAGTGGTTTTTGTACCATAGGATCGGCACCACCAGCAGGCATGGCTTTGTGGCATTAATTCACAGATAAAATGACTCTAGTGGTGCTGGTTTAGGAGTACGTGTTATGTACGAATACCACCAAGCTCTGTAGCAAGTAACCAGCTATACCTGTATACTGCTACGTGGTATGTGTGTACCAAACACCACGGCACGGCAAAAACGTAACACTAGGGAACAACCAGCCCAGGTTTGCTAAATACCTTACAGAGAACCACCATAAAGGGATAAACAGGCATGCTTTTTGGGCATTGGTTGTAGCACGATAGGGACGGGGACTCTTTGTGTCTGTGCGTAGGCGAATAAGTAGGTACAAATACCACTAACATGTTTTGTGTAAATACTCACGCAGCCCATAGACTAAACATCCAGGTGGCTTGGTTGTAGACATAGAGATGTCCACGCACCGAACAGGCATGGCTTTGTGGCATTATTTACCACAGATTAACAAGACTCTGTGTGAACTGGTGTTTACTAGATATAGGTGGGTACAATAGCGGCACTAAACCTAGTACAAGTAACCCAAACTGAATACCTGTACATACTCTACAGATCCAGCGAGTGAATAATCGACCCATGCTAGATATTAGTGCCCGGAATACGACATGATTGACGAACTAGACACTTACCGTTACCTGTGTTTGACCCATAAACCATCCTTTTGGATCTACTCTACACCACTGAGTCTATCTGTGCGGCATATCCCAGACTCTGGGTTTAAGTACCCAGAGTTATTGGTGGTCTGCTTTGCTCAGTTTTACTATTTAATTCACTGTACCGGCATCTCATTAGTATAGTTACTTGACCTATAGTGTTTCCCCTATTATTTTATATTTAGAGTTAGAGACTCAAAATTAAAGTTTTTGGTTTTAAAAAATTAAGTATTACTCCCCTACACTGACTGGTTTCTGATACATTTTGGCTAACATTGGTAGAGTTATCTAACCTTGGGGTTTCTACCTCTCGTACGTCACGTCTCTGGGGGTTTAATTACAGAGGGAAGGTACTGCTAAATGCTACACTGGAAAGATTCAAAAAGTGATAGACATCTTAAATGAAGATGTGGGTAAGGGGTCTGGGTTGACTCAAGGGAAAAAGATCGGGGTAAAGGAAGGGTAAATGATAAAAATTCGATGTGAATAACTCAATCTAACAAAATGTATACTGTGGTGTAATGTGGAGGTGAGGGAATAGTTAGACAACCAGCATAACCAGTAATTTTGTACAAAAAAATAAAAGTTTCCTTTGTATTTGATCTAAAGGAATAACCGTAATTTGGAGAGCAAAATTAAAACTAAGGAAAACTTTGGGTGGGTATAAAAGGTGCAAAGTGTGTTAACTCAAGTAGGCCTCGCTCCCAGAGTAACCATTCTCATAAAACGCTAGGTTGAATCCGACTACCACTTACTGTGCACAAATGTTATACGATATGAAAGGAATTGTTTGCCCAAATAAAAAAAAAGGGGGAAGACTTCGAAGACCAATCAATGAGAGTATGCGACAGAAAAGAGTTAAAGTAAAAGTGACAGTGGATGAGGGGCCGGAACAAACAAAAACATCAAAATGGTAGATTGATGCAGGAGGGTCGAGAAAAAGCGTGAATGGGGTGAAGAGTGAGGTGCCGAGATAATCCCTACTAATTGCCCAATGAATCATATAGCAATAATGGTAATTAACCTAAAAAAAAATTCTCTTTAATAAACGGGGGGAAAGGATTAGTGGATTGCAAAACAGAAACTAATGCTGGGAAGTAAATGACCACAGGGCGTGAGATTCGAAAAATGTTCGCCGGTCGGCTTTTGCGGGATGTGATTCCCTGATAGCCTCAGGTCAGCAGTTTACGAAAACCAAAAACTTAAAAGGAAGAATATTGGCTTTCCCGTGGTCCTTAAGAAAATAAATAAAAAAATGGGATCCCGTAGGTTTTTTGGAGAAACCATTATAGCCAATTACTTACTCTGTTTGGAGTATGGGCAGCTAGTTGCAACTATGGAGGTCAATGCACTAAGCAGGCAAGGCGGAAAATTTGGCTTATCGCCAGTATAGGTTTAAATTTCGCCATGTTTTTGGCCGTGTATAGTTGCCCTAGCTGTAATGGCATGGAATGGCCGAATCGCCTGGCGAAGGAGGGTCACAGTAGAGCGCAGCAGACAGTTGCCACAACAGGTAGTGCGAGTAACGGAGGTGGAGAGACAAGAGTCTGCCTGGCAGAAGCATGCGAGACGCGCCCCGCGCGAATAGGTGCCGCGATTTTATGTCTGACAGGCAGAGAGGAGGATCGCCTCTCTCAGGAAATCGCGACCCAAACATCGGCACAGTTAACAAATATTTCAAAATACAATTTGTGTGATTCAATTTCTGTGTACGATGTGGGCAGGGGGTATTTTCCGGGGCGGGAGACCGCATTGGTTTCAGGATCCGGGGAAACCCCGTTCTTGGGTCCCCGGGAGAGAATACAGGCCCGCCGTAATATGATTTGCCGGTAAATCCCCTCTGCAATTGTCAATGTCCCGATCACGGTTCCAAAAGGGGGGTGCGGTGAAGTTTAAACACATCAATGAAAAGTTCTACCGACCCGCATAGAAAAGCAGAAGGGAAATGGGCGAGTAGACAACCCTCGCCGGTGGGTCCTGTATCTGTGAAAGGAAACGGAGGGGGAGGGGGTCCGGCCTGACCGATAAAAACCAGAGGAGGGCGGGGGGCTGTTTTCGGCGATCGTGCCGTGAGACCCTCTTCAGCAGTCTACGACCAAAAAAAATAGAAACCAAGATAAAACACCCATATGCCAAATAAACATCATAGATCCTTGAACGCGTTGGGTGACTATGTGCTATGGGTAAGCAGGGGGAAGCAGCATTAAGGTATATTCTTAAATGTTAGTATAACAAAAAGGGTGTACGTAGTGAGCGGGAAAGGGGTCCGGGCGGCTATGATGGGGAGCTGGTGAGGGGACCGGATAGGTGATGGGGGTAGAGGGGGTGGGATCGAGAGTTACAACCTACTGGCTGAAAGAATCCCGGGGCAAGGGAACGTCCCTAGTTTACAGTTAGCCCGTATTGAAGGGTAAAATTTTCTGGATGTCCAGTATGTGGAAATCTGAGCCGCGAAAGAGGTCCGAAAGGGATGATAAATTTATATTAAAGGTAGAGAGCGTAAACCACAAGACGCAGGACGTTCCAAGGTTCTATAAAGATGGGGCAGGCGGACACAAATGGGCAAAACAAAAATAGCCCCCACAAAAACCCGGGCCGTAAACCGGGAAGGCAGAGTGGTCGCCCTGAGCCACAAATCTAATGCAGGTTTTCGCTCAGGGGGACCCCCTGCTGCACAGCGCAATATTAGTGACATATGACATTAGATTCTGCTTCTTACCATCGCTAAGGGGGGGCAATGAAGGGGGTTAAGAAAAAGGCATAATAGCAAAACAGGGAGTGTTGGGGTAAATTGTGGGCAGGGTTGCCCCCAAGGAGAGGAGGGGGCGGGTTGATGTGGAACGGCATAAAGACCCCGACTACAAAAAACAACACCCCAAAATGGGGGGAATGAACCCAACCAACAACCAACGCATATAACCAGCAGCTGCGGACCATTAACATATCCCTCACAGGGAGTTGTTTTGGCGAACTGGCAACAGCGAGTGGTTGAATGGAAAGGCGGGAAAAAAAGTGGGCAAAAGAAGGGTGGCTTGATGACGGTTTATTGTGGTCTGCTTTGCTCATTTTTAATATTAATTCACTGTACACTGGCTATCATTAGTATATTACTTGACCTATAGTGTTCCCCATATTATTTTATATTTAGAGTTAAGACTCAATTAAAGTTTCTGGTTTTAATTAATTCATTACTCACCTACCTTACTAGGTTCTGATACATTTTGGCTACACATTGGTAGAGTGCTCTCCTTGGGGTTCTACCTCTCTCTGTTTTTACAGTATATGCTTCTACTGAAGATTCATTGATGACATCTTAATGATTTGGTCTGGTTCTCAGGAAGATCTAAATATATTCATTGAATACCTCAATTCTAACAAAATGAATACTGTGTTGAGTGGGGATAACCACAGAACCAGTTTTAATTTCTTGGATCTTGATCTAACCATTTTGGAGAGCAAAATTAAAACTAAAACTTTTTTTAAAAGTTGATGTTAACTCGTATCTCGACTCCCAGAGTAACCATTCTATACGCTGGTTGAATAACATACCTTCTGGACAAATGTTACGGATATGAAGGAATTGTTCCCAAATTGAAGACTTCGAAGACCAATCAATGGATATAACAAAAAGATTAAAGTAAAAGGGGTATGACCCAAAACTAGTAGATGGATCAATCAAAATAAGTAGAGAGGTGCCGAGAGAATCCCTACTAATTCCCAAGGAATCATAATGCAATAATGGTAAATTAACCAATTCTCTGTTAATAACGGATTATTGCAAACAAGAAACTAAATTCTGGAAGATAATGTACCAACAGCGGGAGATTCGAAAAATGTTCCCGGTCTTGCGGGATGTGATTCCTGATACGCCTAAGGTAGCATTTAGAAAAGCCAAAAACCTTAAAAGATATTGGCTTCCAGTGTCCTTAAAAAATAAATAAAAAGAATGGGAGCCCTGGAGGTTTTTTGGAGAAACCTATAGGCAATTACTGCTGTGGAATATGCACTATGTGCAACTATGGAGGTCATGCACTAAGCAGCGGAAAATTGCTTTCGCCAGGGGTTTAAATTCGCCATGTTTTTGGCGTGTTGCCCTCGCTGTATGCAGGAAGGGCCGAATCCCTGGCGAATCACAGCGAGAGCAACATTGCCAAACATGGCGAGTAACCGGTGGCGAGACAGTCTGCCTGGCGAGAAGCTGCCGAGAAGCCGCCCCCTGCCGAGATGTGTCTGCAGCAGAGAGAGATCCGCCGCTCTCTCTGCGCAAACATCGGCACATTAAAAAATATTTCAAATACAATTTTATTCATAGTGTACATGTGCAGGGGGTTTCCGGAGCTGAACCGCATTGGTTTCAGGTCCGGGGACCCCTGCTTCCCGAGATACAGGCCCCGTTATGAGGTGCCGGTATCCCTCTGCATTTCAATGTCCCGATCACGTTACCGCGGAATGTAAACAAAGCAGAGGGATACCGACACCCCATAAAGGGGCCTGTATCTCGGGAAGCAGGGGGTCCCCGGACCTAAAACAAAGCGGTTCAGTCGGAGACGCCTTCTTGCACCATCTACACTATGATAAAAACAACCCAGCTATCATAAACAATCATTCCTTACCTTTGAGACTAGGTGCTATGGTATCGAGCAAGATGAATATATTTTATAATAGTGTACGTGGCATGGGTCCCCTGAGCTGAATAACCGCATTGATTTATGGATCAGGGACCCCTGCTTCCCCTCCGAACGATTCAAGGCCCCGGATATGGTGTAGATCGGGTGCCATGTCTCCGCCAATTTAAAAAGCGTCCCCATACGCGACTGTGCCCCGCTATAAAGAGGCTGGCGACGACACGGCGACAGATGCCCCAAACCGGCCTGTAACCGGGAGCAGCAGTGTCACCATGAGCCACAAATCCTGCAAGTTCAGCTCAGGGACCTCCCCCTCTCCTGCAATATTATGACAAATAACATTAATGCGGCTATCATTACCATCGCTAAGAAACGCGGCAATGAAGGTAGTTAAGGGCATAATACAAGCATGATTTATAATTGGGGACAATGCCCCCAAATAAACCTTGCAATAGACAACCCTACACCCCCTGTGCCCCCACAACCACTATACCACCATTACATATATCACCTTTTTTTGATCCACAAGCATTGGATACTATCGGCTGGCGGTAGACCCTCTCAGGAGTTTCCCCGCATGCCTGCAGCACCAATTCCGTGCACCCTAAAAAAAATTACAACACATTAAAAATACAACAAACCGCCCTTACACATACAGTAATAGTAATGTGCAAAATTAATATTACTCCCATAATGGATAATGTGAATTTTCCCATTTTAAAATACTAAAGACCATAATACATAATAATACTTCGCACTCACCCATAAGTACGGCTGCCATGATGAAGGACATCCTCATCGTCATCACATGTCCATAGCCCCCTCCAATTCTGCACAACCTGAACAAGAATAACAACAGCCATGTAAATGTCCCTAACCTCCCTAATCACCATAGCGGTTATTACCGCTACAGTCATAAGGGGTTAACCAACCTCACCCACAAACGGGAGGCCTGACCTACGCCGCCCCCCCTCCCCCCACCCCGTTGGCCTAACCACCCTCACTCAACCAATACCCAGCCGGGAGACCACTACTACTCACATAACCCTTTGAGCCAAACCCCCTTCCCCATCCTCCCCACGTAACCCACAATACCATCAATACACCCCACAAAATAACACTACATTATATTTATTAAATACATCACCACCGCACCGTTGACCCCCCATCAATACATGATATGTATTATTTTACATAAAGGTTAATACCCCAGGCCCACGGGAGTCCCCTGAGTTGGCATGACGGGTCACCTCCAGACCTACAGAAGACCAAGCAACCATGTTTTCAAACGGTTCATGGAGGCCGTCAGGCACCTGGGTCGCACAAGGTGTCGTCTCCGCAGTTCACCGTGGGCCACATGGGGTCCACGCACTGGTAGTTGCCCAAGGCTGTCCTGGGAGCCCGGGTTCAGACCCACAGGTGTCATGAGGGCCTCGGGTGGTTCCCCGGGTCGGGGATGAACGAGAGGACTTGCTACAGCTCTGACACTCTTGGCGCATGGGCCTTCCCATCAACGCTTTTATTATACTGGGCAAACGTGTTAGGTGCATTTGTCTTGTTCGTCTTGATTCGTCTCAATTAAACCTTATTATTGGATTTTCCACATATGATCGGAACAGGACTTTTCTCATTTCTCTCTTTTTTCAAATATTTATCTATTACTATATATATATATATATCTATTATCTTAAGATATATATATATATATTAGTAACTAATCTAATTATATCTATAGGGTGATATACTATATATAATATAGACATATATTAAATATTATCATATATATATTATATATATATAGACATATTGGTGACCAGCGATCTGATAGCCAAAAGAAGACAGCACACGGCAATGTTGTGTTGATCACAACAATGTATTAAGTGACCAGGGCCGCCATTATCGTTTCGGCCTCCCCACGGGACTTAACCTCAGGGCAGGAATGTCCCGTCTGGGAGGACCGAAACGTTGGCGCCCGTGTCACTTAAACAGCTTTGTATTTGATACAACATGCATGTGCTGTCTTTTTGGGCTATCAGGATCCTCTGGTCACCATGGCTACATACAACCTAAATGGACAAGCATCTGCCTCTTACACAATCGAAAAACGTGAGTGCTAATCTCCACTAACCTGACTATTATATATATAATAATATATATCTTTATATTATATATAATATATATATATTATATATATATATATATAGTTCATGATGAGCCACTGTACAAATGACATGGGTGAAGGTGGGTATCAAGCGCCAGGGATGGCCATTTAAACACCATATTAATGACCTATTGCGTTTCCTATATCCGATAATGGTGATTAGGGGTTAATTGAATACAGAATGTACTTGCATATATTGGCAATGTATTTCTGTGTAGGCAACTAAGGACAACGATTTTGCTGGCGAGGGGGATTGCTATTTGATGAGGTCAGTATAACTGTATTTTTTCTTTATTAGCTATTTATGTGTTTAATACTGTGCAAGAGTAATCTATTATCCCATCTTGGAAATGATTTATTTATGCAACTTATTGTACTGGTATGGTATGGGGAGGGGGGGGGTAAAAATGAAGTATTTAATGTATAGATACAATTGTTAGTTTTTACAACTCAGCGCATACCCCGTATTTTTATATGCTGCTATTCTTACATGTGTGTATGTTATTATTAATGAGAAGATGTAATTTTGTGTGTCGTATATTGTACTTTAGTCAGGTGGTGAGGCTGCATTTTTTATAGTGGTTTTTTTCTTGGTACTACTATTTTCGTCAGTGTGTTAACTTTGTTGTATAATGGGTTTGTTTCAACGATTAAAGAGTTATAATGTGATAATTGATTTGGACTGAGAATTTTATTGTTTCGGGACATTTGATTAATTACTGGCAATTTATTTGTGTTGCCTTACCTTGTTTAAAATAGTAATATTGTTTTGATTTCAGTGTATTTTTCTTTTAGAATATTTTATTGTTAACATTGATTGGCAGGTGTACAGGCACATATTTTATGCACTCTTGTATCAATGTAAATTCAATCTTTTTTATTGGCATTTGATGCTTTTGAATTGGCAATGAGAAGTGATTATTTATTAGGAAATGAGATTTTGTAGACTGGGCTGATATGGAGGTGATAGTTAGTTTATCTGTGGCATGTTTGTTTGGTTAACGACCCCTTAAACATTATCTTTAATAGTGTTTCACACCATGTGTAATTATATTATGTATTATCATAATAAGAGCTTTTTTTTATAGCGCTGCTAGTTATAATGTGGCGTCTTTACAGTGAGACATTTGCAGGCACGTGTCACCTGCCCCCCGTGGAAGTTACAATCTATATATTTTTTGGTGGCCCTGAGTCACAGTGAGGATAAAGTGACTTGCCCAAGGTCACAAGGAGCCGACACCCAGGGAAATTGAACCAACCAGTCCTCCCCTGCTTTCAAACTCTCATACCATCAGTTGTCGTTTACTCACTGAGCCACTCCTCAGCTCCTCCCTATGGGTATAGTATATAGTTGCACTGATAAAGCCCTGTACAAAATGAATGGGTGAAGGTGGGTAATCGGGCCAGGGTAGCTTACCATACCCCTTAATTACTGTTTGCGTTATGTATGCCGATAAGTGATTAAAGGGTTAATTGATATCAGAATGTAATTGCAATTATTGGCTATGGTATTTTGTTGGCACGTGAGGACGACGCATTTTGCGATGGCGAGGGGCTTCTTTATTGATGAGGGTATAGAACTTTATTTATTTTATTATGTCTACTTAATGTGTGTAAATAATGGGCACATATCTATTATCCTAATCTGGATAATAGTTTATTTTGCACAGTATTGTACTGTGTATGGTGTTGAAATGGGTGGGATTGAGATGTAATTTAATGTATAGGAAGAGTTTTATTTTTTTTTACATACAGGGTTCTTTCCTCAGGTCTGCGGGGGGACCTATGGAGACCTTCTGCGTCTCACGGTAAACGACTGCCGGGTCCACGGGGACACCTGCGGGAAGAACCAGTGGCCCCACATACGTGGGGCACCCGCGGACCCCGTTAGGGACACAAACACTGATGGGCCCACACATACACCCCGTGGGAACCAACCCAAGGCCGCCTCAGACACCTGTTGGTCTGACCCAGGGCCCCCCCAGGACCTCCACGGGGCTAGCCTGTGGGGACCCATTGTGCCCACGGTGACTCCACGGAGACCACCTGGGTGCGCCACTGCGCCTGGACGGGACACCCATAGGCCTCCAGACCCTGTTTTGAAACATGGTGCTGGCGCTACTGTATAGGTCTTGGGCCCAAAGGGTATGGTGGTAGCCTCCCGGGCTGGGAATTGGGTAGTAGGGTGGTTATGAGCCTCAACGATGGGCGATAGTGGGAAGGGTATTCTTAGGGCCAAGCCTGAGTGGGGTCGGGTTGATGGTTGGTTTAGCCCTTAATGACTGATAGCGGTTATACCGCCATGATGATAAGGGTTAGGGGCATTACATTGGCTGTTTTTGTTATTCTTGTTTATGTTTTGCAGCATCGATGGGGCATGGGCTGATGAGAGAGAGGATGGCCTTCCATCGTGGCGCCGGACAAGGGTGAGTGCAATCATGTAATAATAATGTATTTATTTCTTTATGTATTTAAAAATTGGGCAAATGCACTATTATCCATTTTGTATAATTGTAATTTTGCCCGATTAATAATAACTGTAAGTGTTTAGGGGGAGCATTGTGTGTGCTCATTTGCAATGTCATTTCCAGAATACCCCTTGGCTTGGCAAGATGGTAAGTGCGAGTATGCCTGTGTGTTAATGGGAAAGAAGCGTGGGTTAGCAGACCCTGCCTAAGACATGTCAGATAGAGCACGACAGCTATATTTGCATATTTCTTTCTTCTGGAGGGTTTTTTGTCACTTTTTTTAACTCACCATAACTTTACTCGTGGTGTGTGTGGGTAGTTGGTGTGTGGTGTTGTTGTGTGTTTATGTGTGTGTGGTGTGTTTGTGTGTGTGTGTGTGTGTGTGTGTGTGTGCTGTGTTGTGAGTTGTGGTGTGTGTGTGTGTTGTGTGTGTGTTGTGTGCTGGTGTGTGCTGTGTGTGTGTGTGTGTGTGTGTGTGTGTGTGTGTGCGTATTCTCTTCTTTTATTCTTTCTTTCTTCTTTTGGGGCCTGCTTTGTTGGGTCCAATTTTTTTTCTCTGTGGGTACGGGGATGGCCGAAAGTGGGGTATTGCTCCCCACGGTGGTTTGTTTAGGGCTTGTGGGAGGTGATGATCGGGGGCTTAACCCCTTCATGACCATACGGTATTAAACCGCTATGGTCATGAAGGGGTTAAATGCACCCAGTCAACCCTCCCCCCGCAAGCCGCTAACAACCACCGGGCAAACTACTCCCTTTCACGCCTACCACCCCCTAGCCACAATAAACCTGGCATGTGCTGGTTAACCAAACCCCTTCAGTTGCTTATAGCGTTGATAGCGCTAAGGATAATTGAAGTGGCCTTTAAATGCATTTATCAGCCCGTCCCTCGCTATGCATGCCGGGGGCTCCGGTGCTGGTGTCAGCTCCAGAGACTCCGCATCCACCCAGGCGAAAAAGGACTGATTTTTTTCTAAGTGCCATTCCTACTCGCTCTCAATCACCGGCATCCGCTCTCCCCAGCAACTTCGTCAACTAGCTTTTCGGGGCGAGACGGATGTTGCTGTGAAAATCTCAATTTTGGAGTGGCTGCCACTACTCCTGCCACTCACTGGAATTGAGCGGATTTCAAAACATGGCTAGTTGCGACGCACATGCCTTTTTCGCCGCGCCAATGTCGGCTGAAGAAAAAAACTGCCACCAAACTTGGGCGTTTATTATTGCTTTTTCGACAGAGTTTTTCGCCACCTTACTGAATCGGGGTATAGCATATTTTGCGCTAAACGGGTGAAAAGGAGTGACTTTGCGCCATGTCAGTACTGCAAAGCGGCCCTATATGTCTACTCCTGGACTCGCTGCTACGGACCAAACAAACTGATATGATATGCTATGATAACAAAACAGGGAAGAAGCATAGAATTCACCACTATTTAACTATCTCACTATAAACTATCACTAACAAAACGTTCCTAAACTGAATCCGTACATAAAAAATCGCACCGGAAACGAGTAATCAAATAGAATGAGACAAGATCAACGCACGAGAGAACCTAAACAAAAAAAGGAAAAAATGAGGGAGAAGAAGCTTTCCGCATCCAAAACTTAAACTGGACAACAAACGCGCGGATAAACGTGGGTATTGAAGAGAGCCTTTACCATGGAAAGAAGTCGGATTGATCAAGAAACACGAGAAGCGTGATAGCTCGCTAATCAGCAGGGGGGGGGTGGACGATCGTGGGGGGGACGGAGAAAAGACCTCGGCATAGGAGAAACTCTCTAACTAATTTGTGGCTTAGGCAATTGAATGCCCATGGACCTACTATATATTGGTAAAAAAATTGTCCCCTTAAGATCAGAATAGGGGGCACATATAGTGTATCAGATATGCCAAGTGCCACATGGAGAGTGCAAGTTCTGTAAATTCACTTTGGCACAGCCCTTTCCTTTATTTAGATCACCACGATGGCCAATACATGAACCTCATTTTATGAGGTTTAGATGAGGTTCTCCCCAAAGATCCTAGGTAGGGGACATCGAAACTGAGATTGTTACAAAGAGAGCAGTTTTTAAATTTTGCATTGCAACACCAATCTCCAAATGGTTTGAATGAGTTAATAAAACAAGTAACAAAGATGTAAAGAGCAACATCCATGTGACAAAAAAATACAGTGAAATACCTATATATCACTTGAAAAAGGGTAATTTAGTTAACCCTTTGGCCAAAAGCGTAAAGCCTGAGAGCCACTTTCAAGGCATGACCATAATATCGCATGTCCTAACACTAACTGAATTAAAATCCTTATTTACCTCTATAATTAGGGAAGGATGGTCCTGGCATTGAACTGTCACAACCAGCAGCTGCTGAAAGAAACCCTGCTTACCTGGACAGTGGGTAGGGGTGCGCTTTAAACCCTGGGTGGGACGATCACTAACCTCCAAAACAGCTGAGACCAGCTGGACAAATTAACAACCCTACGATACCCAGAAAGTCTCTCAGAAACCCCCAAAATTGACATTTTTATATATATCATATTATATAATTATATATATATATATATATATAATATATATATATATAATATAGATATAATTAAGTTCTTCAGTATTAGGTGATACCTTTTTTATTGGACTAACAATTTATGTCCAGTAGGACAAGCTTTGAGAGTTCTCCCTCTCTTCTTCAGGTCAAGACCTGAGCATAAATGGTTAGTCCAATAAAAAAGTTCACCTAATACTGAAGAACTCATTTATTCTGCACTATCGCAACTGGACTAACACGGCTAGTTTCTTCTTTATATATATATATATATATATATATATATATGTTGTGTTTGTGTGTGTGTGTGGTGTGTGTAGTGTGTGTGTGTATTGTGTGTGTGTGTGGTGTGTGTGTGTGTGTTGTTGTGGTGGTGTGGGTGTTGTGTGTGTGTGTGTGTGGTGTTGTGTGTGTGTCAAAATGAGTGCTACTCGCATGGCTAATTGTATATAAACACCAGAAACAAAGAAGTACAAGCAACATCCAATGGACAAAATACACAATGACTACCTATATACTGTAACTCTTGAAAATTGAGAGCTTGCTGGATATCTGTGTGAATGGGTTAATAGAATGTGAGACCTTTTTACAATAATATATTTAATTAATGGACTCTGTCCTCTGATATAATCCTTGACCACCAATATGAACTACCAATATGATTCGTTATGGTGTATTGTATGAGGAAGGATAATATCGAGATAATAATGTCTTTCTCATTCCACAACAATGAATAATGGGATCATGTGATACAGTTAGGTCCGGAAATATTGGACACTGACAAATTTTTACAATTAACAAACACATCATAAATAAAATGTTATTTTTATACTTGTCGAGAATCCTTTGCAGGCAATACTGCTTGAAGTCTGGAACGCGTAGAATCCACCAAACGCTGGGTTTTCCTCCTTTGGATGCTTTGCCATGCATTTAATGCAGCTGTCTTCAGTTGTTGGTTGTTCGTGGGCGGTCTTACTGCCTTAAGTTTTGTCTTCAGCAATGAAATGGATGTTCGATCGGGTTTAGATCAGGTGATTGACTCTCCTGCAGAATATTCCATTTCTTTGCCTTAAAAAACTCCTGGGTTGCTTTTCGCAGTATTTTGTTGTGTCATTGTATACTGTAAAGTGAACCGTCAGTCCAATCAACTTTGCTGAATTTGGCTGAATCTGGCGGACAATATATCCCTATAACACTTCAGAATTTATCCGGCTGATTCTGTCTCTGTCATCATCATCAATAAACACTAGTGACCCCCATGCTATTAACCCATGCATGCCCATGCATCACAGACACATGCTTCCACTGTGATTTTACAGACTGATGTGGTATGCACGTTCCAAGCCTCCCATTCTCCTACTTTTTCTCCCGTCATTCTGGTACAGGTTGATCTTATTTCATCTGGTCCCAAAGAATGCTGTTCCAGAACTGGGCTGGCATTTTTGATAGTGTTTGGCAAAGTCTAATCTGGCCTTTCTATTCTTGAGGCTTATGAATGGTTTGCACCTTGTGGTGAACCCTCGTATTTGCTCTCGTGAAGTCCTTTCTTTATGGTAGCATGGGTATAATGATATGCCTACTCCTGGAGTGTTCTTCACTTGGCTGGATGCTGTGAAGGGGTTTTTCTTTACCATGTACGGATACTACGTTAATCCACACTGTTGTCTTCAGGGGACGTCCAGGCCTTTTTGTATTGCAGAGCTCACCAGTGCGTTCTTTTTTTCTCAGAATGTACCACAACTGTTTATTGTGCCACTTCTAATGTTCCTGCTATCTCTCTGATGGATTTTCTTTTTTTTTTTGCAGCCTAAGGATTCCTGTTTCCACTTGCATTGAGAGTCTCTCTTTGACAGCATGTTTGGGTTCACAGCAACAGCTTCCAATGTGAATCACACCTGGAATCAACGTCCAGACCGTTTCCCTGCGTAATTGATGATGAAAATAACAAAGGAATAGCCCACACGCAGTCCATGTGAAACAGCTTTTTAGTCAATTGTCCAATTACTTTTGGTCCCTTGAAAGAGAGAGCGGGCTACATATTAAAGAGCATGTAATTCCTAAACTCTTCCTCCAATTTGGATGTGAATACCCTCAAATTAAGGCTGACAGACTGCACTTTAAGCCCATATTCTCAGTATTCATTCTAACTTGAATTATTTTGGTACAACAGCTGAAATAAAAAACTTGTATCAGTGTCAATTTTCCGGACCTAACTGTATAATATGAAGGATTTCTTATGATATGAGTTTCGAAGTATCTCTCTATTTAATAACTATGAGGACATTGATTATATTGGTTATATTGTTCATAATTGTATGTTTTTGTTGTTATGGAATATTAAATGAACAATACAAACTTTTAGTTTACTAGCTTTGGGAACAATATATATGATCAAAACTAGTGTTTGTATATTACAAACTTTATTACATCACGTTGGGAATAGAAGATATTATGAACTATATTGATAGAGGAAGGATTACATTATCGTTGTTGATTAATAATATGACTTGTATATAGATTACAGACAGCAGGTTAGAATGATTAGAAATTGAGTTAATATGTGATCATCTTTATTTAATATAAGTTCTATAAATATATTATTATAGTTTATTTTGTGATTAAAAATTAAGTGAAGATATGTTATTGTGGATTTTATGGTATAGTCTATGTATGTTTTGAGTAAGTTTAATTAGATTAAGGCGGAAGGAAACCCATCCTATTGGTTTAGGCTTCAATATGGATTGGTATAAATATAGCCACTATCCGGGAGCCAATAACTCATCCCCTGATGAAGCTTCATAGACGTGAAATGCGCTGAGGTACAGTATTGAGTTGCAGTTGCATGACGAATGACGTAGGACACTGTGACGGTGGACATTTGGAGTCAACGCCCCCTAGAGAGATATGGGCCACAAAAGGCTTCTACAGCTGGTCTGCGAGCTTCTGTGAGGAAGTAGGACTCTCCCTGGACCCTGTTCTCCCCCCTCTCTCTCCTCTCCCTTTCTTGGATGAGAGTGCCCTTAACATCGCTGGACCGAGGTTCAGTTAACAACTGAATGCAAATTAGGATGATTGGAACGTGCATTTTTATGTAAGTGTTGTGAAGTGATTTTTTATTTATTAAAGTAACATATTTTTGACTAATAGTGTCACTCCTTGTGCTTCTTTTATTTTTTTATTTATTTATATAGCGCTTTCAACAGCAAAATCCACGTGGACAATCATACTGTGCGGCACACTTTATTCTAACAAATCACCACCGGTTTGTCCCCTCTGGTTCCTGGAATGCCACGCTGTTCACCCGGAGCATGCCGCATTCCAACCAGGGTCATGCCCGGGCTGACGTGCGGATGATGTGTTAATTGATAATGGTTCAGGGATTTACTAGTGCTCAATGCTTCGCGTTACCACCAAGGAGATGTCTAAATGTCATGAATTGTAATGAGCAGATATAATATATATTATATATATATATTATATATAAATATATATAATATACAGACTACTGTAAAACACAACCCCTAAAACCCCTAAGAACATACAGTACTGTACACACTACAGTCCTGTATACTGGTATGCACATCAATGATACATAGGGCCATCCTCTGGCAAAGATGTGTTTGCAGCAGAATGAGAGAGAAACCATTTTTATCATAGTGTAATGTGCACGGGTGTCTCGGAGTGAACCGGCATTGGGTATAGGTCCGGGGACCCACTGCTTCCTCCGAGATACAGCCCCCCTTTATTAGGGTGCGGTATACAGCCTCGCATTTCAGAGGTCCGATCACGTGGCTGGACCGCGGCATTGTAAACAAGCAAGGGGATAACGGCCACCCGCTAAAGTGGCCTGATTCTCGGGAGTCAGGGGATCCCGCGGACCCTAAAACCAATAGCGCGGTTCAGCTCCGGAACCCTCTGCCACATCTACAGTATGATAAAACAACCTAATAATAAACACTCAGTCCTTACCTTTGCGGCATGTTGCTATGGTAACGAGCACAAGACTGTATTTATATACATTTGTACAGTTGAGCAGGGGGTTCCCTGATCCACAATTCAAAAACTCAGGGACCGCCCATGCTCCTGCTCAATATTACCCCAATACATACAGAATGCTGCTTCATTATCATACTGATAAATCTTAAATAATAAATAAATCATTAATATATAAATAATTATTTATATATATATATATTATTAATCTTTATTATTTATTTAAGATATCTATATAGTATATCGATATATCTATCATTTTCTAGAGTTATATATCTATATTTATATTAATATATATATATTATCTATAAGTATATATATTATATATATAGATATTAATAATCCGTATAATACACACACATGATGAAAACCATATACAAATAAATGTAGAGGGTATCAAAACAATACCTGTAGCTACAAATAACAGTTCTCCATACAGACACACTACATTACAATGAATTCCTTTAATAAAACCTAATCGGATCTTCAACTATCAAATGATCAAATGCCCAGTTATAAAAACCTCATCATTCCGCGAATGTAACATTGCATTTAGCGATTGTATTTTAATGATGCATAAAATCTAGCACCATATACATTCTGCAAATGAATGTGAACATAATCATTGGCAAGCTAAATAAACAAATACTTGTACTCCAAACAAGTCAACAGATCTGTTAACCAATGCAGTGAAACAAAAAATCAATTATTAAATACCTAACACAGAAAACAAAATTTAAGAACCAAGGCTAAACTACAATACAAGGATTACATCGCTCTAATGTGTAAAAAACAATATAACTGTAGCACACTTGTAAGCATTGCAATAACAACATACAATAAGTACCTCCCTGTTATCTCCTGCTTGGAGTGATAATCTGTGTAAAGCCCCCTCCCCCAATGTTTCTTTCAGAATCTCCCTGCCTTGGTTTAATCTTTTAAAGCCCCCTCACCCCTAATTTTTCGTTTAATCTCCCTGCCTTGATGGTAATCTGTATAATACAAGGGCCCCCTCACCCTGTTGTTCTGTTAAAATCTCCCAGCCTGTGGTTCTGTGGATGCAGTTTTGTAAAGGTTGGGGAGGGGGAGTGGGGTTATGACCCTCACGCTCCTTGACTGTGATCTGTGTGTGTTAAAACCCCATCCCCCCAATGTGGTCTGTTAAATGTCTCCCTGCCTTGTGTTGCTTGAGTGCAAGTTTATGTAAAGTGTGGGGAGGGGGGGGAGACCCGATGTGACATACTGTGAGGAGTCTACCCCACCCTCACCGCACTACCCAATACCGACCTTACCCCCCCCCCCATCCTGGCCATGGCCCCCCTCCTGTTCTGCAAAACAGAAACAAAAATAAAAACAATCCAAGTAATGTCCCCTAACCCCTAATCACCATAGCGTTATACCGCTCATCATTAAGGGGTTTAACCACCCTCACCCACCATTCGGATGCCTACCTACCCTCCCAACTAACCCGCTCACCCCCCGTGAGGTCTAACCCCCTCAACCACTCCCACATAGGAAAGGCCTTACCCAATACTTGGGGAACCCCCCCCCACCCCCAAGTCCCACAATAAAAAACAACTAGGACCCACACCAAAAACCTCATTATATTTATTAAAGACATACACCCACCCCTGCGCCCCCCATAAATCCAAATATTTATCCTTTTTAACAAAACCGGTTTCAATAACCATCCCCACGCGAGTCCCCGTTGGCGGGCCGGGGCAACCTGACAGACCTACAGGGTCAACCAGCAGTCCCTGTTTGGTCAAATAGGTTTCTGGAGGACTGCTGGTGGGTCCCTCACGCCGCCAGGCACCATGGCCCCCAGGTGTTCCTGGGCCACCGTAGGGCCACAATTGGGTCCCCCTGTTAGCCCAAGGATGTCTGGGGGGAGCCCCGGTCAGACGCCACCGGTGTCTGGCGGGGCCTCGCTGGTTCCCACGGCTCTGCTTCCTGGGGAACCACGGGTGCTGCCATACGGTTCCGCGGTGCCCCCACAGAAGTGGGACCCACACATCTTCATCCCCCGCACCACGTGTCAGCGGTTGCCCCCAAAGAAGTGGGAACCACACAACAACTTCACCTTCATATCCCCTCATACTACGTGTCCGCGGTTCCCCAACATATGTGAGGCCACCGCTTCATCCCCAGCAGTGGTCAACCCCCCCCCACCGCGTTGAAAACCACCAGCCTGGTACCCTGAGATATCCGAGGAACCCACAGTGGTCCCAGAGGGTCTCACGCAGAACCACGGAACAAACCCTGAATGTAAAAAAATAAACCTGGCCTATACATCATACTACACCCCCCCCCCCCACGACCTACATACAATATGTGCCAAAATAACTATTATATCCAGATATTGATAATGATTAATTGCCATATTAAAACATTAATAGCATATTCAAATCAAATAATAAAGTGCTACTCTGACCTCACAAGAGAATGTCTCCGTCGGCCAGCAACATCTGTTTTTTGTCCACAAAATCATTGCCAAAACAAAGCCAATACATTGCAAGTAATTAACAGTTCAGATATCATTAAAACCCACTTAAAAAAAACCCTTTCGGATCATAACCAACCACAAAGGTAAGTAAGGGGTTAAGCCACACTGACTTGTGGCCCATAACCGCACCCTTCAACAACCTGAATGTGTCTGGTTGCTGTTCATCATATGAATGCAACTTATCTACAGTATATATATATATATACACCGAGAGAGAAGAGATAGATACTGTGTTTCTAATTATTATATCTATATAATATATATATATAATCTATATATATACTATCTCTTCTCTCTATATATATATCTCCATCTTATATATCTATCCGTATATACCCCCACATGATGAAGCCCAATCTACCACCTAAATGTAGACGGGTTTATCAGCAAACAATACTGTACTAACAAATAACCTTCTCCCATGACAGACACACTACATTCAATGAATTTCCTTTAATAATCTATCCTGATCTTACCATCTAAATCATCAATGCCAATGAAACACCTCACATTCAATCAATACATGCATTTACATGTAGACCTGATGCATAAAATCTTGCACCATA
Organism: Ascaphus truei; assembly: GCA_036426205.1. Taxonomy (NCBI): domain Eukaryota; kingdom Metazoa; phylum Chordata; class Amphibia; order Anura; family Ascaphidae; genus Ascaphus; species Ascaphus truei. Next base: position 21,735 of record WSYH01010813.1, read on the forward strand.
TCCATTCTGCAAATGAATGTGAACAATCATTGCAAGCTAATACATACATTACAGTACCTCCAACAAGTCCAACTATTTTTTAACCATCACGTAAACAAAAAAAACAAACACACACATTAGCAATCATTATTTACATCCTAAACATTGACAGTCCATCCCGAAATGAACAATTAACTAATTCCCCGTGGAAGGCGGCCTCGATCCTAACAATTTCACGGTTAAAAAAATATAAGTACCAACCTAATCAAACGTTAAAACCAAGGCTAGCCCTGAAACACCAGCATACAATATCACCATTACATCTTTCTAATTTTACAATACTTTAACACACAATAAAAAAAACAAAGCATAGCAGCATAGACAAATTATTTAAACACATGAACGCAAGCTTTGAAAACAACCTCATTTCTTACCCTGTCTTATATATCTCTCTAGACCCTATATCTACATAACATACATGGCAAGAACCTGATTATTACGACAAAAAAATAAAATAAACACATGTTCATAAAAGCTTTTAAAACAATTAACAATTATAAAAATATATTTCTTTAGTTCA